>CM040121.1:34096089-34290243 GCA_022559845.1 Amorphophallus konjac | reverse complement strand
CTCTCCCAAGGAAGCTCGGAAATATGCATTGTGTATTTCAATAAAAATTAATCGGGTATCCATAAACCCGTGTCTTGTCGACACGGGTGCGTCCATAAATGTGATCTCCATGAGCACTCTTCAGTTGTGTGGGGTTGACGAGGAACAAATAAGACCTTCCTCGATCACGGTCACGGCCTATGACAATAGCAAAAGGCCGCCGCAGGGGATGATTATTCTGAAGGCAGAACTAGGCCCCATGGCAATCCCCACGGAATTCCATGTCCTCGACATGGACCTCACATTTAAGGCTATACTGGGTCGCCCTTACATCGAAGCCATGGACGCTGTGCCATCCACCAACCATCAGTGCCTGAAGTTTCCTTACAATGGGAGAATTATTAAAGTGGTCAGTACACCTGTCCTTCACACAGTGGATGCTATCAACACCTCTCTGCCTTCTGTTTGGCCGTCTCATCGGCCCATATTGTCACTGCTGGACGTACGTGATCCATCTCATGTTCCACTAGCACCAAAGGAGCCGGTCAGGGCAACCGCAACATCCTGTCTCCCTTTTCACTCCAAAGGTTGGGAGATTATGAGGAACATCGGCTATCAACAGGGAAAAGGTCTGGGCGCACAGTTACAGGGTATGCTCAAGCCGCCAAAAGAAATTAGGCCGAACCGTAGGTTTGGCCTAGGCTTCAAAGGACCGTTCAAGGCAGATTGGAAGCCCCTCACGTGGACTCTATCAAACCACTTCAACAGAGGGCCCGTTGTTCAGATGGGAGATCACCCACGAGAAGCATATGGAGGATCACATGCTGTATATTTGGCTGAAAAATATCCGAGGATCACCAAAAGAGGCAAGATCAAAGATCCGGAATGCGAGTGGGACAAATGGTTCGACATATGGGACATTTCCGTTGCACTGGAAAGGATGTTCTCATCTCCACAGCTTGAAGGACCACCATTGATCTCCGAAATACCAGAGAATATTACCACTCTTGTCAAGGTTCCAAACTATCCTCGTCCTCGCCAGAAGGACTCTGTCATCGACGGATCTTCATCCGTCCTCAACATTGCCGTCAACGGCTCATTAGCCGCCATCCTCTCCATCCACTCGTCTCAGCCTTTGCTGATATCTTCTTCCTGGGCCAGACAATTGTCTGATGATCTTCCCAGGTCCCCTTCTTTGCTTACATACCTACGCGGGCTTTTCAACCCGCGCCAGGTCTTCAACCATGATCTGCTCTACGAGCCCCACAATCCTCTAGCCATAACCACTTTCCTCTCTCCTCCAATCTCTTTTCACTGCTTTGTCATTAAAAATGAAAACGAAAAAAAAAACGTCAATTTTCAAACTCTCCAACAACACATCTTCGTTGAGGAAACCTCCTACATCTCCCACGGGTGCGTACCGCCTTGCGGACCACCCGTCCAAGGTCCGATGAGCGACCTTTTCTACCCCTCCTCTGAGGGGTCTTCTCCTGTACATTCTACACCATCCTCCTCATCTTCCTCTTCGTCTGTAAATATTGTCAGTCAATCTAGGAATGATAGGCCAAGGGTATTACCTAGGAAGAAATCCAAGGGTAGGCAGATCCCTCGTCGATTCCTTCTGGATTTGGCCGCCAGGTGTCAGGCCCTTCTTGCCATCCCCCAGTTGTTAGAAAATCCCATCCAGCTACCCGAAATAGAATGCGAGGGCGACTGTGCATCTGACGAAGGGTATGGAGTCTACGAGATAACGAATGAAGAATGCCCCACTGAAGATGAGGGTGAAGAATATGAGGATGCGGCAGGCGCATACGCTAGCGGAATGAGGAGATTCGACGAGCCGTCAACCGCCGTAGAAGAATCCACCAAAGAAGTCAACTTGGGGACTGAGGAAGACCCTAGGATCATCCTCATAAGTGACAACCTACCACCCTCTGAAGAAGAGGCATTAATTGAGGTCCTCAAGGAATATAAGGACACGTTTGCATGGAGCTACGAGGATATGTCGGGTTTGGATTCAACCTTGGTCGAACACCGTTTAACCCTAAAACCAGGGTCCATCTCGGTAAAACAAAGGTTAAGGCGTTTCCACCCTCAGATGGCTTTGAAAATGAAAGAAGAGGTCGATAAGCTCCACAAAGCCAGGTTCATTAGAGTCGTTCTTTATCCTCAATGGGTGGCGAACATTGTCCCGGTCATGAAGAAAGATGGGAAAGTCAGGATTTGCATCGACTTCCGGGACCTTAACCGCGCGTGTCCAAAGGATGATTTTCCCTTACCTCACATTGATGTGTTGATTGATAACACGGCAGGTTTTGAAACCCTCTCTTTCATGGATGGATTTTCAGGATACAATCAAATTCGTTTGGCAGAAGAGGATCAGGAAAAGACGTCATTCACTACCCCTTGGGGAACATATTGCTACGTGGTCATGCCGTTTGGGTTAAAGAATGCTGGAGCTACTTACCAAAGAGCGATGATGGCCATATTTCATGACATGATGCACATATATCTGGAAGTGTATGTGGATGACTTATTGGTGAAATCAAGGACCAGGATGGAACATCCAAAAGTTTTGGCTAAGGTCTTGCAAAGGTCAAGAGAATTCCAATTGAAAATGAACCCGAAAAAGTGTGTGTTTGGTGTGTCGTCAGGTAAATTGCTGGGGTTCATTGTGAGTAAAAGAGGGATCGAGATAGATCCCGACAAAGCCAAGGCTATCAGGGATATGCCGCCTCCCAAGAATTTGAGGGAAGTCCGAGGTCTAATCGGGAGGTTGCAGTTTATTCGTCGGTTTGTGTCTCAACATTCACAAAGGTGTAGACCTCTCTACGAGTTGACCAAGCCAGGAGTAGAATTCCACTGGAATTCTAAATGTCAGAAAGCTTTTGAAGGGTTGAAGGAATATCTGGCTAGTCCACCCGTTCTCATTCCACCTAAACCAGAAAAACCTCTGATCCTTTACATCTCAGTCTTGGATGACTCCGTGGGAGCCGTCCTCGCACAAGCTGATGAAGAAGGCAAGGAACGGGCAACCTATTACTTGTCCAAACTTCTCAATCCCTGTGAGCAAAGTACACCGGCATGGAGAAAACCTGTGCTGCCCTCGTTTGGGTAGTGCAGAAATTGAAGCACTACTTCTTGGCTCACGAAGTCCACTTGATTGCTCGAATGAATCCTATCAAATTCCTTCTGGAGAAAGCCGTCCTTACGGATAGGCTAGCACGCTGGCAAAGTTTTCTCTCTCAGTTCGACATCACCTACATCCAGCAAAAGGCGATTAAAGGTTATGCCATAGCCGAGCATCTCGCTCACCATCCTCTTCCCAAGTTCGATCCCGTCCAATCAGAGTTTCCAGATGAGGAACTAATGTCCATCAACCAAACAGATGAGCCAATGTGGACACTATATTTTGATGGAGCTCTGAATTCTCAAGGGAGAGGAATCGGCATCGCCCTCCTGTCGCCGGAAGGCCTCACATTCCCATTGGCATACCAGCTCAAATTTCCAGTCACCAACAATATAGCCGAATATGAAGCTCTTCTAGCTGGCCTAGGACTCGCTCATTCTTTTCGTATCACTGAGTTGCGAGTCGTAGGTGATAGTCAACTCATCCTTCGCCAGGTACTCACTAAGTATCGCACTCGCGATCCCAAACTCAAGCCATACCAAGAACTCACTGCTGCCTTTGCCAAACTGTTCACAAAACTGATCTTTGTTCATATCCCTCGTCATCAGAATATTCTCGCCGATGCCCTCGCCTCATTGGCATCATCCATAAGGTTCCCTCTAGGAAGATGGTTTAAGTCCATTTCCATCTACAAACTTCACGCCCCTGCAGTCGATGATGCTTCCTACGTAAACATCAAAGACAGGATAGCAAGGAAGATCCTGCAGGAAGATATCCTTGAGAAGAGGGAGCTCATGTTGGCAGAGGCCGAAGAAGAACTGGCTGATGAAGAGAAACCATGGTTCTATGAAATTGTCAAATATTGCCAAGATCAGTCTTATCCTGAAGGGGCCACCACAGAGGACAAGAAAGCCATAAGAAGGGTGGCTCAGAAATACACATTGATTGGAGGTCTACTCTATAGGAGGAGCCTTACTGGTATTCTGTTAAGATGTCTTGGTGACGATGAGGTTTGGAAATGTGTAGAAGAGACGCACTCGGGTGTGTGCGGTGGCCACGTGAATAGTCAGATGCTCGCCAAGAAGATCATTCGTCAAGGCTTTTATTGGCCCACTATGGAAGAGGATTGTGCTGTCTATGTCCGTAGGTGTGTCAAGTGTCAACTTCACGCCGATAAAATCCATTCACCATCTTCCTCACTTCATCCAATATCCTCCCCATGGCCTTTCTCCATGTGGGCATTCGACATCATTGGTCCCCTAGGTGATCCCAATTCCCTCACCAAGCAGAAATCTTTCATCCTTACTGCGACGGAATACTTCACCAAATGGGCCGAAGCCGAAGCTTACGCGGAAATCAAGGCGTCAACAGTCTGCAAGTTCATCATGAAGAACATCTCGCCAGATTCGGCGTCCCAAGCACGATCGTCACCGACAATGGGCCACAATTCATTTCTCAGGACCTACAGGACCTCTGCAAAAGGTACGCAATTGCATTGCATCATTCATCGCCTTATTACCCACAAGGTAACGGCCAAGCGGAGGCCACCAATAAAACATTGCTCAAAATCATCAAAAAAACCTGCGAGTCTAGTAAGTTTTCAGACTGGCCAGAAAAGCTTATCGAAGCCCTATGGGCCTATCGCACTTCAATCCGTACCCCCACCGGGCAGACTCCATTTGCCCTCACTTATGGTATGGAAGCGGTAGTCCCGTACGAGACTCTGATCCCTTCTCTCAGGGTACAATTGGATGAGGAATTTCCCCTCGACGATCGTCGTAATTCACTCCTCGCCCAGTTGGAACTCTTGGATGAGAAGCGGCTGGCCGCCGCCGAACACGCGCGTGTGTATCAAAATAGACTCGCTCGCTTTTACCAAAAGAAAGTCGTTGAGAGAAAATTCAAAGTCGGTGAGATGGTCGTAAAAAGAAATTTTGTCAAACCTGGAGGGCCGCGTTCTAAGCTCCAACCCAATTGGGAAGGACCATTTGTAATTCAAGCCGTGTACCCTGGCAACGCCTACAAGCTAGTCAACGCCGAAGGGACCGAGTTATCCCACCCTTGGAATGGGCTTTATCTTAAGAAATACTACCCTTAGCACAAAACAAAAAAAATGATGAAAAGATAAAAAACATCAAAAACAAGGAAATATTGAAAACCACTAAAAATATGGAAAATTCAAAATGCCGATGCCTGGCAGGCACCATGTAGTTAAGTCCCTGCATCTAACCTTCATGTTAGGATAGGGCCCATTAAGGCTTGGTAGGCACCGGGTCTTGGTTTGCCAGAACCGTGGAGACCCCTGTCCGGCCACGTCGGCCTATGCTCGCTCGAAGGAAGCTAACATGTGTTCACTTATGTATTTTATTCAAAAAAGTTGGTAGCATCACCTACGGTAGGGCCACACCTAGAAGATCTCCGGAAGCTGTAATCTTTATTCTTTTCTCTTCGACCAAATGAGACAGTCGGCGCCCTTAAAACGCTGAGCATGAGAAACCGAAACTCAAACCCCAAAGGCAAGAGTAGGACCCATTTCCTCGAGCATCGATCAGAGCACGAGAAGAGGGCAGTGTCCCCGCAGGCATACGAAGAGGGAGCCCACCAACGTCAAACGACTATATCTCCCTCACAGAAAGAAATACAAAATCAAAATCAAGAGAAAAGCCTGGTCGTGACCGTGCCTGGTACGATAAACGGAACCCCTCAAAGCAAAAGTCTGAATCCACAAAGGGGGGCCGTGGAATGTAAATGCTCGAGATTTGGTCCGAAGTTGTCCGAAAGGAAAGAGTTAATGGGCCCTTATTCGCTCGCCGGGTTAACGGCTTTGCCGGTCCTCTCAGGAGGTTTATCCCCTACGCTCTTCCTTCTCCCTCTAAAGATGAAGGTTCGATGGAGTTTCTGAAAGGTGAAAACTGCCCAGGGTCTGCGACCTTATTTTAATATACACATTTTGGTTGCCTACTTTGAAAAGCAAAAGCTATCGCTGCGAAGGAGTCTCCGTGTTTCTGGCTGGTCAAGACCCCTGTTTACCACCTTGATGTCTTCTTGTTTAACCTCGGGCTTAGGCCAATGCAAGCGCGTCACCTATGGGTGCGACGGCGTCTGATTCCGGGTCAGCGTCGCGCGGTTGGTCGTTAGGGTTCCAGGGTGTTCCATCTTATACCATCTAGAGTTGTGAGGAAACAGACCCGGGTCGGGCAAATCATCTACCTCAAACACCTTTTGGGTGAATCCCTGTGGTCGGAAGCAACTGGGAGCCTAAGCATGGCATGACGGTATTGTCATCAGGGTAAGTCTTAGCCGGCGGGATCGTCATTCGAGGGGTCTAGAGGCCCAAATCAACCTAGACGTGCACTTAAGATACCTGGGAGGTTAGTAAGAAACCCCTGTCTCACGTAGGTTAGGTGCCATTTGGGTGCTTGCCGGGCGTTAGCAATAAAAAAAATTGAAATGATAAAAGCACAAAAAAATGGAAAAGAGAAATGTACATATTTGCAAACAAAAAAAAATCTTTTTATGATAAAACAAAAAAAATGTCAAATATAAAAAAGAAAACAAGTCAATTTTGCATGATTACATTTGCGTGCAGCATCTCACTTTAATACCGCTTGCATTCGTGTGCTTGCCTGTCGCATTTATCATCACCGCATCTTTCCCTTGCCTTCGTTAAATAAAGGCTTGGCCCCTTGACCAGTTATCAAGGACAGTCACAGTGACCATTTGCTTATTGAGCAAGGGGCCAAGTCAGAACAGAAATTCTGATTTGTTTGTTTCAGTGATATGTGCAGGGATTCAGGTAACTGAAGCAAAGGTAAAAAACAAACAAACCAAACCTTGTGTTTTATTCCAAAAACCAAAAAAATTTACATCAAGTTCCGCCCTCTCTCTCTGCATTACTCGTCCCACTACTCTCCGGGCAAAACACTCTCAAAGGTGCTACCCAACTACGAAAAGCGGTACTCCTGCCGCTCTGTACTCCTCTTCCTATTCCCACATCCCGGCGTTGATCCGCGGAAGCAGCAGAGAAGCTACCAACACGAAAGCCACGCTCTCGTGCTTTTCGGTAGCGCTCCTCACCATCTCTCAGCCACTGTTCAGCAAGACCAAGGCCGATTCGGAGTTCGAATAGTTGGGCCTCCATGGCCCTTCGCTCCTCCCTTTCAGCCAAACTGTTGGCTCTTTCTCTCTCTGCGTTTCTTTCCCTCTCTGCCCGTTCTCTCTCACGGTCTTCCCTCTCTAACTGGAGAGTGATCCTCAGTTCCATAGCATCCCTGGATGAGTCGTCATCAGGATGACGCCGCAGTTCCCTCTCCAGTTCTGCTATCCTAGCCTCCTTATGCGCAGCTTGGGCAAGCGCTTCTTCCGTCTCCTTTTCCTGTCGAGTGTACCATCTCAGATACGCGATAAGGCGTAAACAAAGAGAACTCAACGCTGAAACTTTTACCTGTATACGGAGCATTCCTTCTGCCTCCGCAGCACGCTGCGTGGCGTGAGCAAGTTGCTCATGAAGCGAGTCAAGTTCTGAGGTGGGAATCCACAAGCTGGAAGAGGCACCACCTACTCCCATCGCTGGGGAGGCTGCGCCAATCTGGGCATGCTGCGACCATGTGAATTAGCAGCCAACATCTGGAATCTGGGGCTTTAACTAGGAATGTACTATACACCTACCAAGGCGCTCGTAGCTCCGCGGGCATCACCCAACTGTTGTTCCATCTCTGCCAAGCGAGTTCGTAAATTCGCTATCATGGCATCCCGGACATCCTGCAGCCTTACAAGTCAGCATTTTACCAGAAAAACCAAGAAAAGGAGAAAGAAGAGAGAAAAAGGGGAAACCTACCTCCACAAGTCCCCGGGGTTGGAACCGTTCTGCGTACTTTGTCCTATATAGACGCAAGTAGTCCTCGCTGTCCCGCGCCTGTGATTCTACAATCGTGCCACCCCGTTGCCAGTCCTCATACTGTTCGGGGAATCGCACGCGCCAGTCAATGCAAGTCGCCGGTCCCCGCGTCTTTCTCCCGACACGAGGTGGCGCAGCTGAATCCACCCATTCTTGAGCCAGTCCTAAAGTCCTCATAACTAATCGTAGCCGAAGTGGCTCGATTTCATTCAGGCAGTGCATCCATAGTTCCCGTCCGAACCGGGCACGACTTGCTAGAACCCACGGCTGGTTGGCATCGACCATGTCTGAGTAGGGTCTCCAGTTTACCATCGCCGTAGGGAACTCCTGTAGCTCCCGCCTTAACACCATCAGTTGGTAGGTTAGGGGTGCCGCACTCATGACGGGTTCCCACCGCCTGGCTAGCGGCACCATCACGGGTCGCCAATGTCGAGCTCTCCCCATAGGGAGGTAATAATAACTCCATAGCTGCTCGGCGCAGGTCATCAGCACCTTGCGAAAATACAAAAAAAAATACAAAACAAGCAAAACCAAAAAAATACCTGGATGAATGGTGTGAAACCACTCACAGTCATCTCACGATCCGTTTCTTGGAATAGGCCTGCAAACAAGTGTGCCAGCATGGCGGCTCCCCAGGCATAATACCCTACTCTTCCAAGGTCTGACAGCAGCTCCAGGAAGCAACATTGGATACCATCCCCTTTCGAGCTCAGTACCAATCTCCCCAAAAGGAAGAGGAGAAATCTCCTCAAATCTATGTCACATCTTTCCCAGTTGCCGAAATCTGTGCAGTACACGGCACGGCATCCTATTTCATCCTTTCCATGAACTCTTCTGAGGATTCGTCGTCCCGCCGACGAGTGTCGGTGAGCCCTAATGCATCCATGAGGGACGCCCTAGCTACCGACCTGTTCTTCCGACCATCTAGGTCCAAACCCAGTAACTTCTGGGCACCTTCTCTGTAGTCCGCGTAAGTGACTCCGGTCACTGCCTCGCCTTCTACCTTCAGGCTTGTGATCCGGACCACATCCTCCAAGCTGGGCACCATGTGCCCCCAGGGCATCAGAATGCCCGGCTCACTGGGTCCCATCTCTCACACAAGGCTTGGATCAGGACTAGGTCAAGCTGGATCGGCTCGATCCGAAGGAAGGTACCAAATCCCATCACGTCTAGCCTCGCCTTCTGAAAATCTGGGAGGCCCCTGTACGCTGCTACTACCAACTCCCATAAGATTTGTGATTTCATCACAACCTACACATACAAGGAATGGGGGTGAGGTTTGGTCAGAAGAAAGGAAGAAAAAATGAGAAAAGGGCAAGAAAACTTGGCTTACGAGTTGTGATTGGGCCCTTTCGCTGAAGTGCCCTTCAAAGTCTGAAAGCCTCCTGGAACTACTACCACTGGACCTGCTTCTCTTCGAGGAATGGGAAGATTCGCCCTCCATCCAACTCTCAGAATTTTGAACTCCTCCTCTCCCGTAAGAACTTGTGCTCCTCGAGTTATTCCTCGATATACCTGGGAAGATAAAAGGGACAAGAATTTATAGAAATGGAAGGAGTGCGGGCCAAGATTACCTCCATCACCTGTCGATGATAGCCCTCGCAATAAGACACCGACCAAGCGGCCCCATGTGTCGCTTCACCGCTCGCACAGGGTGATTGACTGGACGAAGAATAGGACGAATAGCCCCTATGTTGTCTAGGGATACCCTATCATGTTTTGGAGGACGCCCGCAAAATTTGGCACAACATCCGGGAAAAGGAACTAGGGCCGTCAGTATTGACTTCGACGGCAGATTCCCGTGGAAAATGGTCACAACAAGACGTGATTCTCCGCTCGAGGCGGAGTCTCGACAGATCCGTCACATGGGAACAGTGCAAAGGAGAAGAAGTGTAGGGAAGAAGGAACGCACAAGAGGACAAACAAGCATCAGAAAATCAAATCACTCCATTCATAATTCTACATAAGCTGTCAAAAACATCATAAACATAAAGAGGTGACGGGTCCACTAGCCCGCCAATCCTCACCATCACTCATCTCTCCGGGCACTCTCCTCCTCTCCCCCGAGGTGAGGGTCCCTCAGAAGCCTCCAGGATCCCCGTGCAGTAGCACCTGCCTCGCCTCTGGGCGCCTGCTCCGCAGCAGTGACTCGCTGCTCCTCCCCTGGCGTGGCGAAGAAGCCACTGGCGGCAAAGCGACCGGACTGGCGGAGTCACTCCCCGAACTCTCGCGCTCTCTCGTAGCGCGTCTCCATCCCTCCTAGCCTCTGCACGACGGCCTGAAGGCCCAGCTGGAGCTCCCTCACTTGGGCCTCCAAGGCCCTCCTCTCGGTCAGATCCCGCTGTCGCTCGGACCTTCTCTCGGCTTCTCTCTCTCTACCTCTCTCCTCATCATCTGCAGAAGAACCCTTAACTCCAGGATGTCTGGAGAAGGTCTCTCCTCACCACGATGCCGCAGCTCCGCTACAGTCGCCACCCAGGCGTCACGCTCCTCTTCCGCCCGGGTCGCACGGGCCACCGCACCGGCAAGTTGCTCCCGGAGGGAAGCAATCTCGAGAAAAGGGGCCGAGGAGCTAGAAGATCCGCCAGCCGCTCCCACCGTCGCTGTCTGCTGGGCACGCTGGAACAAAATAAACAACGGCCGTCAGTGAAACTCCAAAATCTGAAGTTAAAAGGGCGGCACGTAACTTACCAGGAGCGACAGCTCATGTTGAGCGACGGCCAGTTGCCGCCTAGTCTCTGACAGCTGGGCGCGCGAGCCGCCGATGCCACGCGTGTCCCCAGCTTGGGGAAGCCCCGCGTAACTCTCTCTCTGCCGCCGCAGGAAGTCGGCACTGTCCTGCACCAGTACACCCCCTTGCTGTCCAGGGAGACGTACGGGCCAGTCCTCGAGCCTCGCCTTGCCGCGACTCTCCCTCCTGACGCGGCTCGGCTCGTCCGCACTCGCCCACTCATCGGCCAGGCCCAGGGTCCTTGCCATGTCCTGCACCAAGAAAGGGGTCCCATATCAGTCAAAAGGAACGCGTCCCCTGTCTAGGACGCGTCCATCATTTGAGTGCAACACTCGCCGAACCCTTTCCCCCTCGCGCGGCTCGCTTCAAAACCCAAAATGAATTAAAAGAGGAAGAGATCGAAGGACCTACCGGACCGTGTTCACCTCCTCCCACGCCATCGGGCCCCTCAGGTCCCTCGGGGGCCCGGAGCGGCCCTTCCTCCTCCATGGATGCCGTTCCGTGCTCGGGCGCGTCCCTCCTCGGGCGAGGAGTCCCTCGTCCCTCTCCACCTTCACCGTGGTCAGGCCCACCGAACTCCATCGATCAAAAGAGGAGGAAGACGAGAAAGGGGGCAAGCAAGTTTCGGCAGAAGGCGGGCTCGTTTGCGGGTAAGGCACGGGAGAAGAAAGACCACCCGTCGCTTTAAATTTGAATTCAATGATTAAGACGCGTCCTCGCGCCTGGACGCGCCCAAAAGGGGGAAAAGGAAACAAGATCCCTCCGTACGAGGCGTAGTTCCCTGATGTTTAAGGTAAGGTCTCGTGAAGCGTGTCTCGAAACAACTTGGTGCAAGAGAAGAAGTGTAGGAAGGGAAGATCGCTACAGGACAAAACGTGTCACATCAGTGGTCATTGTCAAGATTTTGTCTGGATCTCCTTTGTACTGTGGTGCGATTCTGCTGTGATTCTGCTACTTTCTGATGTTGCTAACCTTTGCTAATCTGTGCAGGTTTTACTAACGGACGTCTTTGTCCTGTCTCCTGTCCCACCTTTCAATGGTTGGTCCCACCATGTCATGCATCATAGTATACGATACCTACGCTACTAGAACATGTCAAGGACCTTGCGACCCGAACAAATCTGGGATTTGAGTTCCCCTTCAACAAAAACAGTGATGATCCCGGAAGAATTTGGGTTGTACGGATAGGCCGTTAACTTGTGGTAGCATGGGGACGACGGTTCCATTCAGTGAGTTGGTGCGCGGATAAACGGGCCCCAGCCCAGTATCAGCTCACCGAGTCGGTATCCTGACCCGTTCTTCACAAGTTGACAATATTATCCTTGGCTATTTTCTATTTTTGTTTGTTTTAAATTTTTCTTTGAACCCAGCATGCATTCATATAGGACTTTGATTTATTGCGGAAGATCATTCAAGTGATTCGATTGTGAAAGCCGTTGTGCTCCAATTCCCACAAATATGAGATATTCCACTCCGAATGAAATACTGAGTTTCCTTGAGACAGCCCTACACTGCTCTTCCAAAGGAGACCCTTGTTTGGACAGACCCTCAGATATTCCTTTACCTTTTTTGACCCACCTTGGCCGCAGCACTTCCACATTGGCTGGTAACCGCTCCCCAAAGGTGAAACCTCCGGTTTATGACCCAGGTACTTCCACACCGAGAAGTTGGTCTCCTTTTGTTTCGTGCCTGAGCGCACATCTCACCCTCCCTTATTTGATCTCCGTCCAAGCAATCGTCAATGTTTGAAAGACCTTCTTCAAGGTCGCCTCATTGAAACTCCAGGAAAGATTCCAAACAGTAACGTCAAAAGCGTGTCTCATCACACCTTGGCATCAACTTATCAGTCCGCTCCCACTTCACTCCACTCCACTTCGATACCATTCCACTACGTGTCGCTCCCTTGCAAAGCAAACGCCAAGGCGGGGCAGCTGTAGACACGCCATTCTTGACGCCTCCTGAGAAAGTCTCATATTACTATACAACGCCCCGCAACGGCTTACGCATTCTGAATCACTCGAGTGCTTCCTTTTCTCGAGTCTTCTTCTGCCTTTTTCGGCATCCGAATCGTCTCGTCACGGCATTCGGACGGCATCAACACCAGTCGGACGCATCAAGAGGTTCCGGAATCAAGAAGGGGGTCTGCCGGGCGGCCGCCGACGCCTGATTTGAGGACCCGGGTGGGTCTTAATGGGGGCGTCCAGGCCCCTGGACGCCCCCATCTTTTTAATTTATTTTTATTATTTTTCTCAGGGCCCAAAAATAAATAAAAATAAATATATATTAATGGAGGCGTCCAGGACCCTGGACGCCTCCATAAAAACTAATAATAATAAATATTTATAAAATGCCAGTTGGTATAAAAAAATAAAATAAATAAAAAATACATATTAATGGAGGCGTCCAGGCCCCTGGACGCCTCCATAAAAATAAATAAAAAATATAAAATGCCAGCCCTAGCATAAAAAGACAAATAAAAAATAAAATAATATATTTTGGAGGCGTCCAGGCCCCTGGACGCCGCCATCAACTCCCTCACGGGCGCCGGCCACCGAACGACGGTTTGTCGTGTGTGAAAAAATCAAAATATAGAGACGTCCGGTCAGCTGGACGCGCCCATTTCTGAATCACGAGGCGCCGCTCACAAAACCACGCGTTGTGCCGAACCGCGTGCGGCCGTCGTCGGTTTTCGGTGGACCTACTTGAGGCGTCCGGGACCCTGGACGCCCCCACAAAAGTATTCCAAAAAAATCAATAAAAATAGAATAAAATATTATTTCGGCCCTGATGGAGGTGTCCAGGGTCCTGGACACCTCCACCTTCCGGAGCTCTATAAATAGAGGCCCACCCCCTCAGTTCTAGGGGAGCTAAGCAGTGATCCGATAGGCTGCCGGAGCCCAGAGGCTACGGAGTCATTTTTCTAACCCGTGGGGTCTTTTGTAGGTGGAGGTTCTGCCGGCTTCTCGGGTGCCTACGCTCGCGAGAGGAAGGTCGTCTTCATCCACCGCGCTTCTACGTCGTCCCCACGCTGCCGGAGCTCCGCCAAATTTCACCACCGGCACATCCAATAAGCCAACTCTTTCCTTTTCTTCGTAGTTCTTTGCATTCATCATCTCGCATCCATCATCTCATTTTCCTCCTACTCGAGTCCGAGAGGGGTTTAAAAGATAACACCAACCAGGTGTGTGTCTTCCCGTTATTTCGTCATTTTTATTGCAAGGATATGAATACTACACATTCATCTTTCTAAGCCACTTGTCATTTGTTTGTCGTTGTTTTGCAAGGGTAGCCGAGGAAAGCCCTCTCCGTCGGCCGGCCGGAAGGAGAGGAAGAAGCAACCCGCCATCTCCCGCTCTTGAGGTAGGCTCGATCACTTTCTTATTTTGGGGTCTTTCGGCCCCTGGCGATCACATCTTTTCATCGAGGCCGCGGCGAGTCACTTCCCCAATGGCCGTTTAAATTTCTGTTCTCATATTCTCTTTATATCCTGTTATATTTCGTTCATATCATCGAGGCCGCGGCGAGTCACTTCCCCAATGGCCGTTTAAATTTCCGTTCTTACATTCTCTCTATATTCTGTTATATTCTGCTCATATCATCGAGGCCGCGGCGAGTCACTTCCCCAATGGCCGTTTAAATTTCCGTTCTTACATTCTCTCTATATTCTGTTATATTCTGCTCATATCATCGAGGCCGCGGCGAGTCACTTCCCCAATGGCCGTTTAAATTTCCGTTCTTATACTCTCTCTATATTCTGTTATATTCTGCTCATATTCTCGAGGCCGCGGCGAGTCACTTCCCCAATGGCCGTTTAAATCTCTGTTCTTATATTCTCTTTTATATTCTGCTATATTCTGCTCATATTCTCGAGGCCGCGGCGAGTCACTTCCCCAATGGCCGTTTCAATTCTTGTTATTTAATTTCTGCACCATTCCCGTCCCCCCGAGGTCGCGGCGAGTCACTTCCCGCTATGGCCGTTTGAACCCCATATCTTGCTATATTATACTTGTCCCGCTCGCCCCGCCGGAGCAATCTCCCGTGGTGGCCCCTTCTCTCTCTTCTCTCATCTCTGTGTTGCAGCAAACAGCAAAACAAACAAAAAGAGGAGCCCGCGCGCTCTCCGCATCCTCTTCCCCGCACCATCGAACTCCGAACCGCGTGACGTCGCTCACACTCCTGTCGAGTTGGGAGTGACAGACTGTCAGTTTCCGTAACTTTGACCTTCGGGTTTTCGGTCGTGTCGACCGTTGAGTTTTCGGTTGTTTCACCGTGGCGCGTGTGTTGGTTTTCGCGCCGTGAGACTAGTGCTAGTGGCTTTACCGAGGTTGCGTCTTGTTGTGCGGTACCTGTGATCGGATGGTCGGGGTTGCACCTTGGAAAGTGTGTCCAGGTCGGCTGTGTCCAGGGGACAGGCCTCTACGGCGTGGTTGCTGTGGGTTTTCACTTCGGTAGGTGGTGCTAGCGTGGTTCGGTAGCTTCGACTGCGTGATCGAGGTGTGCCTTCCGGTACAGTAGGAGTAGCTGTAGTGCTGAGTTTTGACCGGCCACCGGTTTGCTGTTCCTACTGTAGTTGTAGCTTCCTTTCCGTTACCGCCGTTGTTTCCGATTGGGGTTCCGCGAGATCCCTGCTGAGTCTCTGTTTTGGAGACTCATTCCCTGCTTTTCAGGTGTGGCGGTTCTTCCTCGAGGTTCGAGGGTGCGGAGCGGAGGTTCTCAGTTGCCAGCTTGCCGGGCCGAGTGTTCACTTGACATGTGGTACGCTTTACTGCTTTAGACTGTACTTTCTGTCGGACTGGACTCTGTTGTAGTTGTTTATTTATTTCTGTTAATTGTTGAGTTGTCCTGCTTTATTTCCTATTTCTTTGTGCCTCCACACTCCTTCTAGCCCTTCCGAGCCCTCCCGGCTCGTGGGCGGCGGTGTGAGTCTCGGGTTATCGGGCCTTCCCGGTAATCGGATTCTCGGGTCGTTACAGTCCCGAACGTGATCGGGAGTGAAATTCGCCCTTCCGGGCGGATAGTTGTGCCGCAGAACCCGTATAGCGGCGTGTGTAGTGGCGCAAGTCGTGACATATCCACACCCATGAGTACAAGACAGTCGTACGCAATAACATCGGGCCCACTTCCATTATCCACCAAGATGCGTCGTACAGTACACTGGTTGATGGTGACAGAAACTACCAGAGCATCAGAATGGGGCGTCGTGACGCCTTCCAAGTTGTCCTCGGAGAAGACTATAGGGTCTCCCGAACGACCCGATGGGGAAAGTTCCCTGGGGGTGCCATCGCCTTGGTCTGCCGTGTTGATGGCCGTCGCGTAGCGGCGCCTTCTGCTCACGCTATCTCCCCCCGCGGCGGGCCCTCCAGAGATCATCATGATCTCCTTGCCGTTGGGTCGATTGTCGATC
Organism: Amorphophallus konjac; assembly: GCA_022559845.1. Taxonomy (NCBI): domain Eukaryota; kingdom Viridiplantae; phylum Streptophyta; class Magnoliopsida; order Alismatales; family Araceae; genus Amorphophallus; species Amorphophallus konjac. The sequence continues at coordinate 34,274,102 of CM040121.1, read as the reverse complement.
GGAGGAGGCGTCTTCTGTCGTCTCTTGGCGGCTTTGGTGAGGAACTTGTCGAGGAGCCCCCGGCGAACGAGATCCTCGATAGCATCCTTCAAGTTGATATAGTCGGCGGTGTCGTGGCCATGGTCCCGATGGAATTGACAGTACTTTTTCTTATTCCATGAGTTAGGATTCGACTTCATCCGTGAAGGCCACTCGAGGAATGGCTCCTCGCGGATCTCCATTAGGATCTGGTCGGGCGGGGCAGTCAGGGACGTGTAATGGCGGTAGCCACCCCTTTCCTTGTCGGAGTGGTCGCAGTGGACCCCGTCGCGTCGCTCCTGCTTGCCTCGACCCTCTCGTGGCTGGTCGGCGGCTCTCTTCTGGTCGGGCTGGTCAGTCCCGGTCGCGCGGCGTAGGGCCGCACTGTTCTCCTCGCAATGTGCGTGCTTCTGGGCCTGCGCGAGGAGATCTGGAAGCGTCGTAGGGGCTTCAACCCCAAGTGCACGCCGGAGGATGTGGTCACGCATCCCCTGGGTTAGTGCCGTAGTGGCGATGCCGACGTCAAGGTGGGGGATACGGAGTGCCTCCGCGCGGAAGCGGGAGACGAAGTCCCACAAGGTTTCTTCTTTCGCCTGTCTGAGAGTGAGCATGGTCACAGCAGATTCTGGCTATCTTTCGGTAGCCCACAAAGTTCTCCTTGAACGGCTTTTTGAGCTGCTGGAAGGAGGAGATTGTCCCGGCCGGTAGGGACTCAAACCATGCTCGGGCGTTCTCCTGGAGAGTCGTAACGAACGCCAAGCATTTCACGGTATCGAAGGCCCGGTGAAACACCAGGTGGGATTTGAAGCCATGCAGGTGGTCGGCCGGGTTGGTGGTGCCGTCGTAGGGGGCGAATGACGGCAGCTGGAGCTTTGGCGGGATGGGGGCTTCCATGATCTCCCTGGAGAAGGGAGCGCGGAAGTCTAGGTCGTCGTCGATGAGGCCGCGATTCTTGGCGGCCAGGAGGACGTCGTCCAGGTACCGGAACTTATCCTCCATTTCGTCGAACTGTTGGAGCCGGCGGTCCATTTCCGGGTTGGAATGAAGTGGGTTGCGTACCTTAGGCGCAGGCACGTTGCGTGACCGTCGGGTCCTTGTGACAGAGGCGTGGGATGCCTCCCGCACCTGCCGGAAGTTCTCTCCGGCCTGGCCTCCTTCACCCTCCCGTCGCTCGAGTGGGGCGTATTGGGGCCTCTGGTCCCGGAGTTCTCGACAGAATTTCGCCAGGGCTCGGATCTCCTGGCGGAGCTCGTCTAGGTCACCTGGGGTGACCTCTTGTCGGGGGCGAGCGGAAGAAGCTTCTTGCGACCCCCGGCGAGAGTTGAGTCCCTGATGGGAACCTCGCCCCCGGTTGTTGGCATTGCGGAGGCTTTCACGGGGCGCCATAGCTTTTCGCCCGGATTCCCACAGACGGCGCCAAGAAGTGTAGCGGCAAGAAAATGGTTCCTAGGCCACGTACCACCTTCTCTATTTGTTTGTTGGGAAAGTTGTCTCGCGCCCGTGGAGCCCTGCACACACCAAGAAACCAGAAGGGCGTCAGAAGGAGTCCCGGGTGTTACCCCAGGGGACAATCCTCCGATGCTTTAGTCAGCAAGGGATTAATGAGCAATAGAGAGAAGCTAGGTGAGAGAGAAGTAGAGGCCGTAGTAAATGATCCGAGAGGCGTGTAGGTCCTCCGCACGCGTGCTCGTCGCTCTCAGTGGGCTCTCAGAGAGTGCTCGCTGGGTGGTAAGGCCGTACAGGAGGAGTATGCTCTCTAGTCGTAGCGGGATGCCTCTCTGTCGTGGCCGCAGGCCGGGTTGCTCTCTTTTCAGTAGAAAGCTCTAATGGCCGGAGTGCTCACTGTGTCTCCTCTTACGTGGTAGCGTGAGGTTTAGTAGAAGAATATACCGTATCTTCTCTCTTCTGTCGATGTCCCTTTTATATGGGTTGTCCTGGAGCGAGGGGCCTCATCCCTTGATAAGGAAGGGTCCATTTAGTAGAGTAGTGTTCCCCCGCTATGTTGGCGGGAGTTTTCCGTTGGAGGGCGATAGTCTCGGCGCCGGCCGGTCGCCGGACGAGTCTTGCGGCACTTATGGCTCGTGCTCGCCCGTTACGAGGTCAAGGTCGACGTCGTGGGGGCAACGGTCGGTCGTCGTAGTGTCCTCCGACGAGAACCGCGCTTGGGCCGACTCCATCGTGCGTCATGGAATCCAATGCTCTGCTGGACCGGTCCTCTTCTTATTGGATTGGGCAAGTATGTTCGCCCCTTGTCTGGGCTTAGCTTGTCCAAATCTTAATGGGCCGCTCGTATTTAGGCCGTTTCTGGGTCGAATCATATTTACCCTCCTCAGGGGGTATACATGATATATGAAGAATGTAGGGGTGTAGAGTAGAGTATAGAAAATGTTAGGGGTGTATATATAATTATTTCTTAAATATATATAATTATCCCTTGAATATATCTTCCTTCTTTTCGTCTAACTTAGTTTCCCGGGTGTCTACGAACAGATGAAAAAAAAAGTCACTTTTTAATCAATAAAACGCGACTATCTTTTCATGAGTTATATATATCATACTCTTTAAAGGAAAGGGGGGGGGGAAGCCTCCTTGTCGGAGACAAACGTCAAACCTTTAAATAGTTGAAGAAAATGAAGTTGTTTCATGAGAAATATTTTCATGTTATTAGAAACTTTAGTGATCAAAATATGTTTTACAAGTTGTCTGATAACAATTAAAGGGCACCTCAGCCTTCACTTAAGATAAGGTGTCTTACTCTAACCTGCGTTTGCAGTGCAGTGGTTCGCCACTCCACCAAGGGAGAGAGCCTGCGGGATCGATAAGGGGGGAGACGGGCCCGCCCGTGTGAAATGGGGCACCCGTTTGGGGGACCACTGCCCATTTATAAAAGGGCATTGTTGCACCACCTGCCCAGATATTTCATAAGAGAAAGTGATTGTAAACTTCAATTTTGTTGAATGTATCTTTCGTTAGAGTATATTATTATAAATATCTTTAAAAATATAGATAATATCATAATTATGTCTTCGCCGTAACTCAAGTATGTCCATTTATAAAAGAACTTTGTTGCACAACCTGGTGCAAGAGATATTTCATAGGAGAAAGAGATTTTTGCATTTATATATGTGTGTAAAGTTTGATTTTGTCAAATATATCCTTCATCAGAATATATTATCATAAATATCCTCAAAAATATGGGTAATGTCACGATTATGTCCTCGCCGTAACTCCCGTGTGTTTAACCCGAGTTAAGTGTGAGTTAAAGAGTAAGATTTTTGTATATATATCTCTGTAAAATTTAATTTTATCAAATATATCTTAGATCTAACGATCGTAGATGGCATATTTCACAGAATATTTTATTTCATCGACGACAGTATATTAAAGGGGTATAATCATAATATTTTTATCTAAATAAAAGATATTCATGATAATATGCTCAGATGAGAGATATATTTGACCAAAGTAAACTTTACAAGAATATATATGTAAAAATTCTTAAGAGAAACTTTACTCACCATTATAATAGAAATTGACTTTTTTTTGGAGTCAACAGATTTTGTTAGTCAAGTATTTACATGTCCCTTTTAAGTGGGGGAGAGTTTAGTTTTCAGCAATTATATTTTTCTTCCTGCATGCTGTCTGACATTTCTATCTTACTCGGGCTACAATTCTAACTTGGGAGCAGGGTTTGTCGACCCGGTGCAGATCGTCCCGACTAGCACGACCCGATCCGACTCAGGCTGTGGGCAGGTCGCCCGAGTCGTGGGTCGTCACCGAGTCGTCTCATTATTTTATTATTATATTATATTATATTATATTATATTATATATAATATATCTTTTTTATTTTATTCTATTATTTTATATGTATTATATATATATATGCCTTTTTTTAGAGTGAGACAGATCAAGACGGACCGAGATATGATCGACCCGACCTGATCAGATCGAGATCGAGTCGACCGGGTCGACATGGACGACAAACCCTACTCGAGAGTCCCACCGTAATCGATATGGTTTCTCACAAGTTGCATCATCTGCGCCAGGACCCGAACATCAGCTTCCACAAGTTCATGGGACAATTCTCTCCTCCCGTACCATCGAGGGAGATAAGAATTAGGCTCATAATCTTTTCTATATAGAGGAGACATGATGTCACCTAAGTCATAGACTAATAGACAGCAATTGACTTAGGTTGCATTGCATGCGTTATCAATATTTTTTTTATTTTGACGACATACAATCTAATACAGTGGTACTCGAGTCTATATTGATGGTAAAAGATATGATTCAAATCTAGTCACTCTTTAACTCATGTGTATTCTTTTTATTTTTTTAAGATTAATAAATCTCGTACTTACATCGAATTAAATGTAAATCAAATAAACCCATCGCTCTATGAGAGTCGAGCTTAGAATCTTCTTATTACGAGATAAAATCTTTACCCATCAACTCACTCTAGATCCTCCACACGGAATTACATGAGCATTTTAAAACTTACAAGTACATATGAACGCATAAAACAGAAGGCATCAGAAGGGAAGCAACCTTTTATCTTACAAACTTATAAACCCCTCCTACAAGTACATAAAAACTTACAAACATCTCCTTCTCCATGTCTCGTTCAAAGTCTCAAAATCATTCCATTTGAAAATCTGACGTGACAGATGTATTTTTGAAAAGGATTCTAAGAGGGTGAGGATTTCAAATGATTGAAATCGTCACACTCCATAATCTATCGCGGATCCAAACGCAGCCGATGAGAAACAGCCATCCCGTTAACACGTCGAAAACCTTAAAAATGTTAAGGCATATGTTTACTGATTTTCCACGTGTAAAGTGCCCGTCGCCTGTCGGACATCAAGTTGCGGGGAAACCGGAATCCGGATCTCCCGCGTAGGAACAGACCCGCACGGTTTGTCGGGATACGGCCGGTAGGAAATAAGGTTGCCCCCACCTCCCGCAGCGCACGCACGTCGTGCGTTCCGCTGTTCACCTCATCCGTCACTGCTGGCACCGGACCCCCTTCCCAACCTCCCACTTCTTCCCCCTTTCCGGAACACCGTCCCTGCCGTCTCTCTCTCTCTCTCTATAGCAGGGAAGGAAGGGAGAAGGTAGCCCCCCCCTCCTCCCACCACCGGAAGCCTCCATGCCTCCAGAAATGGAGGAAACCCAGTCCGGCGGTGGGGGAGCAGCAGCTGGAGGAGGAGGAACTGACGGCGGAAGAGGAAGAGATCGCTGGTACGATCCGACTCCGCTCCTCCGTCCACACCGCTTCCACCACCGGCAGCGGCCGGCCGGGACGGTGCCCCGGAGGAGCGTCCCCTTCATAATCGGGCGCGCCACGACCCGCCGCCTGATGAGGTCGCCGCCCGTGGTGGTGAGGGAGACGGCGGCGCTGCAGCTGGAGGAGCGCCAGACGGACTGGGGATATTCGAGGCCCGTCGTCGCGCTGGACCTCATCTGGAGCCTGGCTTTCGTGCTTGTGTCGTGCGCCGTGCTCCTGGCGACGGCCCGCGAGCGGCCGTCCACGCCCATCAGGGTGTGGATCCTCGGGTACGCGCTCCATTGCCTGGTGCATGTGGGTTTTGTGTGCTTCGAGTACCGGAGAAGGCAGAGGAGGCGGATTGGGGGGAGAGAGCGCTGGGTGGAGGTTGGGGCTGGTGACGAGGAAGAGGAGGAAGAGGGGTCCGATGAGAGCCGGCAGAGCAGGTACGGGAGAAAAGCCCGATCAGAAAATTACTTGCCCTATTTTCGTACTGATAGCTCAACAGGAACCTCCTAATGTTCTTCCCGTTGTGTAGTTTTTTTGCCTGTCCATAGATTATTTGGAGAAAAGATTGTACCTTTCACACCATTATGTGATGTTTTCTGCGGATTAGTCTACATTACCCAAGGGGGGATCGTGTCATAGGTATAGGAGATACCAGGGATTTGTGTGCTTCAGTTTTGCTCTTTGACCCGTGGATTTGTTCCTAGAAGATTTTCGTATATCAAACCTTGTCTTCTTTCTTTCTCATCGTCTTCTTCTCTTTTTCTTTCTTTGAGCCTATAAATTCTAGAATCCATGTCGGTTTTGGTCACTCGGACTCTTGCACGAGCTTGCTCTCATGTTGCGGAAGAGATATGTCGTCGTCATTTTTGTTGGTGTAATTACTTGCACCTTTCTTTTCTGTTTTCCTACACGCTTGGGCTGAGCACTGGGTTGAGGCTTGGTTTGGCAACACCTCTGAACTGGCGTAAATCTCTCTCACCCTTCAAACACCCTATACAATATGACCGGTCAAAATGCAATTACTTGTCTGTCTAAACTTTCCTGTATGAAGGAAGATTGGTGATAGCCCTGATCTTCCTTTCTTCCTTGTTTTCCACCCTTGTTCTTGCATAGAGTATACTCACCATCTTTAGTAACTATAATGAGCCCGAGCTGGAATCTGTATCTACATAGGGTAGAGTCTTTCTTATGTTGTCCAAGTGATCATCAGAACCATTGTTCTCTTTTAGTTCTCACTTAAAGGGTAGTCTTCTCTTTCATTTTTTTTGGGGGAAAAAAAGGTAGTTCAGTTCGTATTTTGTTGATCTTCGCCAGACTTCCCAACATGTTGGCAGCAGCATGTTCAACCACGCCACTGTTTTGTTGAGCAGCTTTTTTTCTACCATAACATCCATTTAAGAATGTTTTATGGTTCTCATCACTTCACCTGCATGCACTCAGTATGTACTTTCTAGGGTACACTCAAAATCCCATATCTAACAAATGATGGTTCACCAATTCCTTGCGTATCTCGTGGAAACATCCTTTTTTGGTCTTTAGAAATGTAAATTTGCATCCATTCATAGTGAAATTAAGTCCTATATTACAAAGATCTTAATTTTATTAGGAATATAATATATGTTTAAGATTTTAACTGTTAGATGTTTCTTTTTTGAAAGTGGATGGCACCGCTGATTTTATAAAATTGAAAAAGAGGGACTTTCAACTGTATACTGTATGTTCTCAAAACATCCCTATACAAAAGGTCACATCAAGGAGATGTGTCACCCATGAATGAATAAGCTTCTTTGCCTTCAATGCATGCTAAATTCTTTATTGAATTTTTGAGGCCACCATAAAATGATCCAAGATCAATCTTCCTCCGACATAAACCATTTGTTCTTGTCAAGCAGCATATCTATCAACATTATGAGAACAAAAACCATCATTTTTGGTTCTTTTGTCCTGCCGCTTACTTCTTAGGTGGTGGTTAGCAGCTAATTAGAGGGCTAAACCATCCAGAGTCAACAAGTTGCTCTGCCCTTCTTTGGGTGGAATGAAACCCTAAATAGAGGAGTCCTACCCTTAAGTCCTTTTACTACCCATAAAATCTTCTTAGAGTTGTTGATAGAACCACACCCTCTAGCGTAGTGGTGTCCACCATTCATACCAAAATAAAGCCTTGATTTCTTGCTCCTGTATAACTGAAGTAATCAGTGCCATGTGTTCCTCATCCAATAGCGTAGGGACAGTTCCATTTTCAACATGCAGTTTCCTTTATTGTTTATAGCATTCAATCATTTTAGGTTTTTTGCAAATAAACCATTGTTAAAATTGAAATAGCAAATAAATCATTCCTGCATTTGTATTAGCAGGGATATTATTTCTTTTGTCTAAATAGTGCAGATATGCCATTGCGGTTAACTTCCGTCGACAGAAAGGTGAAGATTCTTCAAAGATTTGAATATTCTCTTTATTTTCTAATGAAATGACTAAAGTATCCCTCTCAAAATCCAAATTTCCCCTAGTAAAAAAGAGAGGAGAGAGAGAAAGAGAGGGAGGGGCCGGACTGTCGTCGACAGAACCTCCCCACCCTCCCTCCATCCCACCGGCATCCCCCCTCTCAATCCCCCCTTCCCCATGCGACCCCCCCCCCCCCGCGGCATTGCTTTACCTCCCCACCCTTCCTCCATCTCGCCGGCACCCCCCTCTCGATCTCCCCTTCCCCATGCAATCCCTCCCCCGGCGGCACTACTCTACCTCCCTTTCCTCCCTCCATCCCGCCGGCAACCCCCCCCCCCCTCGATCTCCCCTTCCCCAGGCAATCCCCCCCTCCCCCCCGCGCTGCTCTCCCTAGTCGGACATAGAAAGAGAGCAAGGGACCGGACTACCGTCGGTAGAACCTCCCCACCCTCCCTCCATCCTGCGCCCCCCCCCCCCCCCCCCCCGATCTGCCCTTCCCCATGTGACCCTCCCCTCCACAGTGCTGCTCTACCTCCTCACCCTCCCTACATCCCGTCGGCACCCCCCCTCCACAGTGCTGCTCTACCTCCTCACCCTCCCTACATCCCGTCGGCACCCCCCTCTCGATCTGCCCTTCCCCTTGCGATCCCCCCCTCCCCACCCTGACATCACTGCTTCCCCCACCACCCCCCTAGCTGCTCTCCCCCTCCAGCAATGCCCCCTCCCCCTCTCCCCTCGCACAAACGCCTCCCCCCCTCTCCCACCCCAGCGGTGCTGCTCTCCCTGGCCGACAGCGCTACTCTCCCCCCTCCCATCCCGGTCCCCTCTCCCCCTCCGGCAAGGCCCCCTCTCCCCTTGCACAGACACCTCCCCCCCCCCCCCTCTCCCAACACGGCGGCTCTGCTCTTCACCCCCCCAGTTGCTCTCACTGGTGATCCCCCACTGGAACCCCATCTCGCCGGAGTCCCCCCCACCCTGCAACCCCCTCCCCCACTATAACCCTCCTGTGGAAACCCGCTTCCCCCTATTACCCCACCCCTCGCCGGAGTCCACCTAGGGGTGAGAGGGGGAAGAAGTTTGGAGAGAGGTGAGTCTTTTTCTTTCTAACTATGGGTATTATCGTCTTTTCTCACATTGAGTTAAGGTTAACTAGGGTTAGATTCACAATGGATAATGGCGAGTTACGGCGATGGCATATATGCACTATCTAGACAAAAGAAATGGTATCCCTGCTAATGCAAATCTAGGAATGGTTTTTTTGCCATTTCAATTTTAACAGTGGTTTATTTACAAAAAAATCCGTCATTTTATTCTTAATAATATTGTCATCTATTTCAAGCTGCTCGTTTTTCAGTGTTCTCTTCCTAGGACTGACCATTGAATGAAACAAATGTGTATTTTTATCACTGCCATTGCTTCCATCTTTCTTCTGACTTCATGCTTAAGAAGCTACTCATACTGTTTCTTCAGTTCATTTTCACCAACCTTTCTTCTTCTTGTGATGTTTGAAGACATTTTCATCAATTGCTTTGTTGTTCCAGCTATAATATTACATTGCATTAAATTGGTTTAGCCACCAGGAAAAAAATGATTTGTGTTGATGTAGCTGACGAAATTGGATAGGAAACAAAGGCTTAACAAATACAATTTGTTTTTAATGGGTTTCTTATTCAGGGTCATGAAGAAGTTAGAGTCTGCAAATGCGGTAATTTCATTCTTTTGGTGGATGCTTGGTTTCTACTGGATTGTCGTTGGTGGGCAAACATTACTACAAGATGCTCCTCGGCTTTATTGGTAATTGTCCACTGAATATTTCTCTCTTTCTCTTAAAACATTTATATCTTTAAAAGTAAATTTTAGTCTGTGGACTTGAATCATGCGGTCTGTTCACTCTGCACTGTAGTTCTGTCAGCAAATGCATTGATTCTTTTGTTTATGTTATTGCAAATTTCCAGATTAATTTGCTGATGAGCCAGCAAGAACTAGCACAGACAAGATCCCCAACTGTTCAAGGAGAGCATTCTGTTTTCTTTACAATTTTTACAATATACAGGCACCAGAAAATGGAAAAGGGCACGCCCCATGTTAACACAAACTTTCCATCCTACCCTAGGAGAAATATGTTGCTGTATCCAACTCCTATAACTACCATCCTATCCCCAACCCCTGCCCACCCCAATGAAAAAATGGTACCCGTGCACCTTCCCCAACCCCCCCACCCCCAAAAAGGCAAAAGTTTGTTGTCCTATCACTCTTTTTTTTTGGCTTCCCCCAACTGCATTCTCAACTTTCTAGATTTAAAACAATTTTTTTTTCTATGTTGATCTAGTGGCATAATTCTTGCTGAAGAAATGTTGTCTTTAGAAGGATAATCGGGCTATATAAATATCTTTAATCTCTTATTTCAGATTCATTGTAATTTGTTATCTTTAACTGGTTTCTTGCAAACAAACTGCAGGTTGACGGTGGTGTTTCTCGCCTTTGACGTATTTTTTGCTATATTTTGTATCCTCCTGGCATGCATTATCGGTGTTGCTCTTTGCTGTTGCTTGCCATGCATCATCGCACTACTGTATGCTGTGACGGGCCAGGAAGGTGCATCAGATGCCGACCTCAGCTCACTTCCCAGGTATAGGTTCCACAGGACAGATGAATCAGAGTTGATTTGTATGGATGAAGAGCACGCAGTTTCTATAAATGTAGCAGATGAGAACCGCAATTCCATGGGTGATCGTTCTCTTCCTGCAGAGGACTCCGTAAGTCATTTTCATTTTGTTACTGTCGCTGATTCCTTGCATAGGATGGTATTATTCTTGTTTTCTTGTGGATCAGTTTCATTTATTTGTCAATTATTGTCATTCCATGTTCTTCTGTATTTCATATTCAATTTCTATTTGGTTACGCCCTTAAGACCCATTATCTGATTGTTCAATGGATGTAGGTCCAGATTATGTACTCACTGCAAATGATTTTTCAAATGTACAAGCAGGCAAATAATTTGTCATTAGTAGCTTCAAATTCCTTCCCTTATGAACTTCGGTAACCTTGGAGTGCATGTAACATTGATAAAATTTTAATGAAACTGATGTGCTAACATTTTATAATTCCCAAACGTAAAGAATTAAAGATCAAATTGAGTTATATTTATGGGTACCTGTTTGGGGGGTGATTTGGGAGGACAGAAAGCACGTGGCTGGCTCTTCGAATGGATGCTGAGTTTTTTAGGTTACTGTCTACTTCCCTACTGGTGACACTTCTGCTTTGGATCATTGAATTCTTCCTCTAAATCCATGGCATAATACCTGTTTTATTCCTTCCTATTCATGGGCTGACAAAGCTTTTCAATAACAGCATCAGGAAACACAGGGCATTGACGCATTGAAAATGTTGACGCAGGAATGCTGCATTTGCCTTTCTCAGTATGAAGAAGGGGTGGAGCTGTGTTCTCTCCCTTGCAACCACCACTTCCATTCGGGATGTATCGTCAAATGGCTCCGCATAAATGCCACTTGCCCCCTCTGCAAGTACAGCATCCTCAAGGGTGACGAGCAGGTCTAATTTGTCAGCAGTCTCCCGGAACAGCCTTCTCATGTTCTCAGGGTACAGATACTCTCCTTTGTACATTGATGATCCTTTTCCCCATCTTCCTTGTGATCAAAACATCTTTTTGTAGCACTTGATCGTCTAATATATACAGAGAGTTCAATTTTCAGAGAGGAACCCATTGTTTTCAGACATCAGACCTTGGGGAGAAAACCCTTGCGCCGTCCAGATGAAGATGAAGGAAATCACCCCTCCGAAAAGAAAAGCAAAGAAAATGTATAGACGCTTTTGTCTATGATGTTTCTAGCTGGCTTTTGCTTCTTTTTTTTTTTTTGTGTGTGGCCATGTAAAAGCTTTAATCTATGATGTTTCAGAAGTTGAAGCTTTTGTCTCTGCCTTGTTTGCTCGCTTCTTATTATGACGGAAGGCTCTGTGATCAAGATACTCAGCTGCATCAACCTTCAAGGACTCTTTGAATTGCGACAACTGAACCGTCAGGGTGGATACAACACTATCTGATTTTGCTCCGTTTTGATATTATTCAAGCATCCAACTTTAAAACAATAGTTTGACTTGGGGGCAGTAACGAGACAAAGTTGAGCCAAGCCTTCGCAAATTCGGGCTTCGGATCGTGCAGAAAGATTCGAGTTCAAAGCTGAATAGTTAAATTAAAAAAGAAAGGAAGAACTACATGTATGCCCCTGTAAAGTTTCTGATTGTCAAATGTGTCTCTCATGCGGACCTACTATCACAGGAATGGGTAAAAGAAAAAGAGAAATAAGGAGTGGGTCTCAATATATGAAATATATGATTATTATATATAATAATGATAAATTAAATAAAGAGTTTTTTTTGCATATATGTATCCTTATAAATGTTCATATTGTTAAATAAATTTTATTTAAATTTATTATCAAACATACTCTTGAAATAAGACGAATGGTTATGGTTATGCTCCTATCAGAGTCACTGTGATTAAGTGTTGGTCAAATGGCAAAAAGATTAACCTATCTTCGAGTTGTCTCTCTCTTTCTCTCGGTCTCCCTGATGAAACCCTCGTTGAAAGGGGAGAGGGTGGTCAGGAGGTGGGGCTGCGAGCATGGAGGGGGAGAGGGTTGTCGGGTGGGGGGTGACATAGGGGTGGGGGAGAAGGGCTGTGCATTCAACCAGGGTGCCTAGTTGGAGATGGATACTTGCTCGAGGGGAAGAGGGGGTTGAGAGGGGTGGAGGGTGTTTGTGAGAGCAAGAAGGGGGAAAGGGGATTGGGAGGGGTTGGGGGGGTTGTGAGAGCAGGGAGGGGGAAATAAGGGTTTGCTAGAGGGGTAGAGGGGGTCAGGGAGCTCCGTCGCCTCCCTTTCTCGACCTCTGAGAGGCCTGATAGAGGGGTGCTTGTTTGCATTCGATATCTCAATGAGGATAGACCTTTCATGTTGGTGCAGATCTTGACAATGCTCCTCTCCCACCTGAATCAAATTGCAGAGAGGGGGTGGGAGGCTCCAATGTCTGATGGCATATATCAACGTGGCATTCATCGCAGGTTTGCAATCGCTATGTTTGATGCACGGCACTGTCACCACCTCACTCGGGCTTTCAACGACGGTGGCTAGGGAGGGGCGCTCTAGATCTCGGCCGGCCGACCCTAGGTGGGGTGAGGAGCACCCAAAGGGAGAGGAGGAAAGGGGGGTCGCCGGGAGCGGCATCCTGCTCTAGGTCCCTGGCCAGGGTGAGAGGCACTGAAAGGGAGAAGGGGAGAGAGGGGGTCGTCGGCCCTGGGTGGTCGTCGAGGTTGGGGAAGAGGGGGCCGCTGTGCATTCTCTCTCTCTCTCCCCACACACACACACACAACAATGGGGATATTTTGGATATTTCACGTAATTTAATGACATTATTGATGTCGCATATTTCTCAAAATATTCCACATTGTCGACGGCCGAGAATTGTAAGGCCATGATCGTAACCATTCGTCTTGTTTCGAGGGTATTTTTGATGATAGGTCTAAATAAGATATTTATTTGACAATACAAATATTTACGGGAGGAGTATATATGTAAAAAAACTTTTAAATAAACTATTCAAGTTGGCCGAGCCCTGGTCTGTTGAGCTTTGAGCTCAAGCTTAAACATGTTTAATCAAACAAGATTCACTCAAGGTCCGCGCTCAGATTCTTTTGATTAAACAAGAAAAGCCGACCCAGGTCCAACTGAAGCCGTCCTCAAGTAACTTGTGAGCCGCTCATCCCATTACTGGGTCTAACGGATATCAATATTTTATTTTTTTTAATCTAAATATTAAACAAATAATATATGGACATCTGATATTATCCATCAAATATATGAATTGGATACAAATTTCAAATATTGAGATGCGAATTCAAATGGGATCTAACCTCCCAGAAAACATAAACCACCCCCCCCCCCTCAAAAAAAAAAAACCAACAACTATCCACACAAAAGAGGTCCCCGAAATACACATCCTTCAAACAAAACCCTAAACACCAGCACAGAGCATTTAGATCCCCTTTGGTATTGGGATAACAGGAGAGAACAATTCTTCCTTTGGTACGATTGGGAACACTGAGAGGGTAAACGACTGAATAAGGACCATTGCACTCTCCTTATCTTGGGTTTAGTGACGTATGCACTAATCTCAGTTTGGCTGGAAATAAGGGGACTCCGACAATTTCTTCAATGCCACGACACTCACCATAAGACACTTCAGACAAATTTATGAACGCCACACACTTCAGTTGGGTTTGTTACTTATTTTTGTTATGTTTGATGCCTATTTTTAGTACACCAAACATGGCTTGGAATTAAAAGCCATTACGCATGCACAGTCGCTAAGTTGAATATATTAGTAGTGGCAATAATCTTGTACTAACGAGTCTTCGCCGTTAGCTAGTGCACTTGTTAATAGATAGTTATTAACGATGAGTAAAATTAGTTATGCTGTTAATCCCTTCGCTCTACCATCCAATATCAATAATTGTTAACGATCACATTATATGTATCGGTTACATCACGATCGAGTGCCAATACTCAAGTATCATCATCATCGTCATCATCACCGTCAAAACCTTATCCCAAATATTAGGAGTCGATTATATGAATTCTGTTTCACCAAAGATTTCTATCGAGCGCTAATACTCAAGTATCATAAATAAATAATTCTCAATGAACCCATAACTCTAACCGTATAACACTAACAAGTCCTAATAATAATGTAAGTTAGACACCGGAAGCATGTACCAATTTAGCATCCGGTTTACGTTATTGATGCTCATACTAGAAAACACAACTAGTAGACCCACAGTGAAATTGAAGAACTTTATTCCAGAATCAACACAGTAACGTTGTTCAGTTTACACATTTGAACTACAATTGTTATGGCCATTTAACAGCATCGATTGAACCCCAGGCACATCGGTCTACTTAAAACATGTCAAGTTTCCAAAGACAAGAAAAGAAAAAAAAATCATTCTTTTCATTACACAATTTTAAGTTTTCCAACTTTGACAGCAATCGTTCCCAAAGTGCTGCCATTTCCTCAGCTGCGATCTTCTTCTGGATTTTGATCCGTTCACCTCTGGAAGTATTTGGGACCTCCTCTTCCCCGACTTGGGTGCACACCTATTTCATGTCCACCCTTCTCATATCTTCAATCCACTTGAAGAAACTACATCCTGCATTTGCCTTGCCCGGCTAGAGACAGAAATTCATAGTATCAACTTCAATTGGAAGTTCATGATGCAAACATGAGAGATGCATGAGCTTGCCTTAGCATCTGGACAAACATAGAAGACATGCCCCTTGGAATTACTAGTATTTAAGTTTTTCTGCATGGACCTTTCCCACAATGACAGGTGAGTAATTCATCTACCCACTTAAAGAATCAACATGAGTTACCATTCTGAAATATCAAATAATTAACATTATAAAGTGAGCAATGCTATACTGAACCACGCAATAAATTGATTGGGTGGTGCTATTGCTCCAAGGGAGCAATAATAGTACGGCTAGTTCGGATTTCTACTACTATGGGAAATACGAACTTCACAGATACGCCACGTTCACAATTAATGCTATCACACTTGTCACCTCCCATTGTAGTGTAGTCATGATCTATGTTTACAACCCCCACCCCCACCCCCCAAAAAAAACCCTGCGCAATAGTAAGGGAAAATCAACAACCTCGGTAAGAAAAACATTGCTCAAGCATGCTAACAGGAGGTTACTCAAGGATAGAAGGGGCAAATGACAGACATTTATTCACGATCATGGTTTGCAATTCCAGCATGCTGCATACCGGCCATGTCGGATCGTGCCAGGTCGCGACCAGCACGCAGCATGTGGCACGCACACAGTATGCCGCATGAGTCTTCAACGGCGGTAGGCGAACTTTCTCCGGCGACAGCAGTGGCACGGCTGCGGTACACAGTGGTACCAGCCATACCATCATAAAACCGGTACATGTGGTACGGTCAGTACGGCAAACCCTGTTCATGATAACAGTCATGTACTGTAGATTAACATGAAGAAGCAAATATTCCTTGCCAAGAAAAATGAAAATGTTAATAATCTGTACACTTGTATAAGCACATCATCAACACCACACCGCATTCGACTTACATGGAAGAAGTATTCATGGAGGCTTAACAGGATGAGCATATTGTAACAGGTCTTCATGGCAGAAGCATGACAGTCGGCGTACATGGAAGCAAATATTCATGGAAGCTTAAAGGAGCAAATATACATGATTGTTGGCCACACCATTCACAAAAGGTTCCCTCCATTTTTGCTCAGGGCTACAGTCATGCATGTACACGGATAATGAGCAAGGCAAAGCTACAGCCATCGCAGTAGGGAAGGAAGATAGAATACCCATGCTAGGGTTCAGAGACCCATGACTGTCGCAGACCAACATTGGGAAGGAAATCGCAGAGCCAAGGCCCTTCGCCGTCCAGTGAACCTGATTGGTTCTCACCTGCCTTACAGGGAAGGAATGGGAAGGAGATGGGGGGGGGTGAGAGGGATATCCCCATCAACAGAGCAGAGCCTCATGACCATCGCAATAGGGAAGGAAAACAGAATGGCCATGCTACAACCCAGAGGCCCATGATCGTCGCAGGGCCAACATAAGGAAGGAACTCATTAGGCTAAGGCCATTCGCCGTCCGGTGAACCCAATCGGCTCTCACATACCTTACAGGGAAGGAACAGGAAGGAAACAGGGGAAAGGTGAGAGAGATATCCCCGTCATTCAGAGCCCCATGACCGTCGCACGGCCGACACAAGGAAGGAAATTGAAGGGCCGCTGCTTGCTCCAAACATAAGAGGGCAGTAACGGGGAAGGAAGGAGACGGCGGGAAGGTAAGCGGGAGACAAATCAACGAGCCTCCCAGATAGAGAGGACTGTGTCACCATTGCCGATGCCATTCACTAGAGGAGAGGAAGATCCGCCCCGATGCTCCCCTCGGGAGGAGAAGACAGCAGCCCAATGATGCTCCAGTCACCGATGCCGATCACTGGAGAAGGAGCAAAAGATCCGTGATGGAGATCGTGGGCCGAGACACAGACAGAGGCCCAAGAAGCCCAACAAGCGTTATCTAGATTAGCATTTTTTGGTTAGTTAATTAATATTTGATTCTCATGAGTTGTATGCATTTGCTATTATAATTCTAGACTTCCATCTAATTTTTCATTGGGCATTATAAATAGATGTGCTAATCCTAATTAGGGTTAGGCAGTGATTAGAGAGAAAATTTGATTACGCTGTCGTGACCTTCTAGTGAGATGCCATGTAACGACCCGTGATCCGAGTACCGGAAAGGAATCGGCGCGACTCGAATCCCCGGCCCGCCACCCACGAGCCCGAAGACTCGGAAGGGTTAAAGGATAGTGTGGGGATACAAGAGAAGCTGAAATAACTGTAGAGATAGCACAATATACAACTAAATAATAAAGCAGGAAATTAGACAAATAACTAAACTACTACAAGGTCCAGTGTATCTCATGTCCAAAATAAGTACAGTCAACAGAAAGGAAAGTACAAGTATACGGGGCATACCCCGGCTCTGGCAAACTGGCGACTAACCCTGGCTACTGGAACCGCGCTGAAACTCCGTCGCGCCACGCGACGAGCCCACCTCACCTGAAAACACAGGGGTGAGCCTCATTTCATTGGCTCAGTAGGGATCCCTCAGACCCCCACCTCGCACGAAGGAAACAAGGCGAAAAGACACGAACAAGCACAAAAAGTAGCGCTACCTAACGAAAGTGCGGTAGAATCAACAAGCAATAATAAATAAACGGAAAAGCTCCCTACAACTAACCGTACTTAACAAACCGACCTCGAATCGGCGGGAAAACAAGTCCGTACCTGCTAGGAGACAGAAGCACCACCCACTAGAAGCAAAGCCGGATGCGTCTCCTGACGTCTTACACCGCGCCTCAGTGTCTCCTTACAACGCCCCAGGCGGAGACTGAGACACAACAGTAACCAGTACCACAAACAAGGACAAGCTGGGGTCGCGCTCGTCAACGCGGGTCCGACGTCCCCAGCCCAGTGTGCACACACAGACCATGCGCCCTAGGTCAGATCCTATAGCTGGTTCTTCCCCCGAAGCCCGGACTCGGCTGCGCGTGGGGGCCCTACGATAACCAGCTTAAAAACCGTCTCTCTTGGGTCACGCTCTCCACCACTCCCAAGTGGGTTCGCACACGCGTGCGCAGGAAAGTTACATCTAGTGGACGGGTCACCCAGAGGTGAGACTCGACGCACGGAAACCACCGATCGAACGGAAACAGCGTGGCGGTCCTCTCAGGACAGCCCCAGAGCCTAGCGGTCCTCCTCTGGACCGCAAGGCTCAGCCGAACGGTCTAGCCAAGACCGCAAGGGAACGAGACACGAGAGAGCCTAGCGGTCTATCGCCAGACCGCTAGTCCAAGCCTAACGGTCCTCTCTGGACCGCAAGAAGATAAGAAACGGTCATGCCCTGACCGCGTGCCAACACATGACTCCCAACGGTCAAAAACACACACCCCGAGGTGCAACGGTCATACGGGAGAAACGGTCGTGAACCGACCGCTTGCCCAAGGGAGGCAGTCTATCGCGTGACCGCCACCCTGAGCCTAGTGGTCCCCAGACGACCGCTAAGACCTGCCGACAATACAGTATTATGAAGCGGTCTCCTGGAGACCGCCAAGTGAGCCTAGCGGTCCCTGGAAGGGCCGCATGGCTCACCCGAGCGCGAAACCGGCAGAAAGCCCAAAAACATCCGATCCATGCCCCGATCATCGCTCGATGATGGGGAAACAAAGGGAAATCCATCCCCAAGCCTCTTAGCATGCATCTATACCCTTGGATCGGCCAAAAACTCCACGGAACGAGAGATCCGACGCTCAACCCCAAATCATGGAATTTACCCTACCCGGCTCAAAAACGCCACTCTCGACCTCCCCACGGCTTACAAATCAAGGAGAAAGCAATAAAGGGCATTGGGATCCGTCCCCCTACCTCAAAGAAGCTCGAAAGCCGCCGGATCGCCGCCGATCTCCAAAACTTGGCCGATCAAGAACTCCTCTCCCACGCTTCAAAAAGGGTACCGCCGCGTTCCTCTCGCTGCCGTCGTCGCCACCACGCCGCCGCCGAGGTCCGCCGTCCGTCGCCGGAGGAGGAAGGGGCGCCGCAACGTTCACACGAGAGAGAGGGGGGCCGCGGTGCGCTCACGGGAAGGAGAAAGAAGAAGGAGAAGAAGAAAGAAGAAAGAAGAAAAGGAAAAAAGGGGGGTTTATATAGAAAATCCGGAAAATGCTAAAAATACGAAAAATTGGGGAAAATCATTTCCTCGATCTTCGGAACACGCTCGTCGCACTGGTACAGTCTCGGAGTAGGAGAACGCAACGGTTTGCCCTACACAGGGTTCCGTAGGTCCGTAAGAGAAGAACACGCGTGAACCGCGCTCCGGGACCCCCAAAAGTGATCCGAAACCCACGGATCTAGATCCGAAAAATGTCTGAAAAACCCGGGACGTTACATGCCAAACCCCTCCTTCCTGCCGTGAGGCCGATCCCCCCATCTCCCTTTCTTTCTTTCTTTCTTCTTCTTCCTCCTTTCCTTCTTCCACCGTTTCTCCTCCTCCTTCTGTTGGGATTGGGACGTTTTATCCAGTCGGGGGGGGGGGGGGGGCTTCTTAAGGGGTTTATCCAGTCCGAAAAGGACATTTGAGGGCTTTATCTAGTCCGGAAGACCCTATTAGGAGTTTATCCAGCCCGGAAAGCCCTAATGAGGGCTTTGTCCAGTCCAGATCCCTCATTTGGGGGTTTTATCGGGGTCCGGATGCCCCACTTGGGATTTATCAGGTCCGGATGATCCCTTTGAGGGGTTTATCTGGTGCCAAACCCCCATTTTGGGGTTTATCTAGTCCCAAAGCCCCATTTGATGGAAAGAGAGAGGAGGGAAAGAGAGAGGTCAACCCCTATAAAGTCCCATTTTTTCATGTCTTCCTTGGGTTTTTTTGTGCTTTGGCGACGTGGGAGAAGGGAAAATGATGGTTCCCTCATGCTTTGTGCTTTCCTGTCGTGACTTCTTGCACTGCTTATTGCGTTGGGAGGCTCCAATCTTCTAGGATTCTTTCCTGATCAAGCTCGAACACCTCGTAAGTTGCAAAAGAATTTTTCCCTCAAGTGTTTGCTTGCTGCAAGGCCTTTTTCTTTCATGCCGTCCACTCTGCAAGAGTTGCCAGCATTTATTTTTGACCCATAGTCGATAGGGCACATACTTAGCACCACTTTGTGATCGTCATTCAACTTATTTAATTTTCATATATCTCGATTAATCTAAGAAAATAATGAGATCAACAACATCAACGCAACACGTGATGTGTGCTCACTTGAAATGCAGATTGTTTATCTGTCTTGCGATGTAAAACCTCAACATTTTGAATTTTCAAACCCACACTAATTCAGCTTTGATTATGCAGGAAGCTAAAACAGGAGGATCAACACGATGGTAAACATGGAACGATACAAAACCAAGCAAAATGGATCGGTCGATGGATAACACCATCGACAAGAGTCTTCTTCCACAATCAAATTAAGAACTAGGTGCACATGGACGTTGTACCAAGGATATTTGTTTTCAGGTTGTGATGAACATGTATCAATTTTATGTGAATGAAAGGGCTACAACAAGATGTGTGATAGAACCCGATGGCAATTAGCGAACAGAGAGCGAAAGCCAAATGTGAAGAGGAACATACCACCGAGACGGATGTCACTTGGCGTTGCTGGGTGGGGAGAGGGTGAGGGCTGTAAAATCGACGAGCAGTATGTCCTGGTGAGGTCCACGCGGGGGAGATACATCGGGGCGGTGCGGGTGTAGGCGGGGAGGAGTTCTTGGCCGACGTGGCTGGACGAACTCGTGTGCGTACAGCGGCAGGTACAGATAGACTCGCACGGCGTCGTCGATGCCCTCGTCAGCATGCAGGTTCATCCGGTGAAGCCTCAACGTGCAAGAGGATTGAGTTGATGGACCGCCTAATCACGCCTGTCACTGGTGGAGAAGATGGTAGGAGGTGAACCGTCACTAGACGTGGACGGCGGAGTGGTGGCATCGGCGTCGACTACTGGTCTCGCGAAGACAGGTCACCAATTCTTTGCATTGTGGGGAGATGCAGGGACAAGAAGAATGAGGTGGAGGAGAAGAGAGAGGTGGGATCCGAGAGAGAGGCAGCGAGGGAGAGAGGGCGACGGATGGCAGGTAGGACGCCAGACGAAAAGGGGGGGGGGGTCGCGGTGTGAGATCGGTCAGTTCACAGATGGTGGAGGATAGGAGGCGACGTAGGGGAGGATGCTAGTGGTGGCCGTACACAGGTTGCTGGGGGTAGCTGGTAGCTAGGGTTTGGGGAAGAGGTAAACAGGTGTGGCTGAGCGTGCGGCAAACGGAATGGTGGGCGATGGCGCCGGGTTCAAGGCATACCAAGGAGGACGACAACTGCCAAGGGGAGCATGGGTAGGGGAAAGCAGTGGCAGCGGTGGCATGGGGAAGATAGAACGACAGTGGCGATGCTCTATGTGGGTTGGATAGGAAGCGCAGGGGATGGGGAAATGGGGTGAAGGCAGCGCGGGGAGGGAATGAAGATGGAGGTCGGCGCGATGGAGGTGGCGATGGCGGGGAAGGGCGGTGCGGTGGGCGGGGAAGGGGTAAGGGTCGCCTCTCACGACCTTTTCTCTCTCAAGAAACAATTAGGGTTTAAGCAAACTAATCCAACATTAGCTTCTCATTAACCATCATAGGCCCTTATATAGGGTTGTAACAAAGCATCAATGGTCAAGATCAAACAAAACAAAAACCCTACATCCTTCGGCTACAACATACTAGCCTACTAACATGTCCAAAACAACACAAGATAACACACGTATAACATAACTGGCCCACTAAAGTCTAGGCCCACAAAGACAACAACATAAAGACTAAATAACAAAATAGAGAATAGGATAGCACTGGTACAGCCACAAGGACGCGACCATCGATCTGAAACGCCGACAGCGATGCTGGTAAACCCGAAGGCCTACTACGGTGTCCACACCAACACTCTCCGGATGGGAAGAACTCGACTCTATCAAGTAAGAGTCACGTTGACTCTGGTATCACTCCAACAAGTCTGGGTCAAGTCGTTGTAGCTCCTCCCGTGTGATCCAGGTCTCGTCAATCTCTGACCGTCCCGCCCACCGAACCAAGTAGCGGTGAACTACACCATCCCTAATAGATACAATTTGCTCATCCACAATATGGTCAATTCACTCCTTGTGTGCTTGTGCCAGCTGGGGTGGTAAGGGTAGGGTGGGAACAACTGGAGTAGGCTATGGTGGATCAAACTGAGAATCAAGGGTGGGGTCCTGGGGTGTATCAGGATCTGGGTAGGAGAAGGGATCTATGGGAATTTGGGGTGGTCCTTGTGCTCTTCTAAGTCCTCAATGTTGAATGAAATTTTTCATAGTCAGTAGGGATATCCACAAGATAAGCATTTGACTCGACCTGCTACAAGATTTTGAACGGTCCCATGCTTCTAGCATGAAGCTTTTTAAAGGTTTCCAGGGAAAACCTCTCAGGTCTGACCCTGATCATGACATGATTCCCTACTTTAAATTCCTAAAATCGTCTACACAAATCAGCACGGGCTTTATATTTAGAGTTGCTGAGGGCAATTTGTTGTTTAACTTGTTGATGCAATGCATGCAAATGTTATGCAAAGGACTATGCAGACTCTGATGACTTGGATTGAATAAGGATAGGGATCAGATCTACAAGTTTTCTGGGCTTGAAACCTTGAACAATTTCAAATGGACTCAATCCTGTTGACCTTTTGACAAAACTATTGTATGCAAATTCTATGGTAGGCAATGGTAAATCCCAGTTCCTAGTATTTACCCACCAAGCATCGCAGAAGGTTCCCTAAAGACCGTTTCACCACCTCAGTTTGACTATCAATTTGAGGGTGATAGGCCGTGGAAATTTTCAGTTTTGTCCCCATCATGTGCTCGAGTGTTCTCCAAAAGTGGCCTGTGAATTTGACATCTTGATTAGAAACAATTGTCTTTGGCAACCCATGTAACCTCACAACCTCTTTGAAATAGAGCTTGGCAACCTTGGAGACATCAGATGTCTTTGCGCAAGGCAAGAAATGGGCCATCTTAGAAAAACGGTCAACCACCACAAAGATAGAATCGTGCTTCTTTAAAATCTTTGAAAGTCCTAGCACGAAATCTATGCTCACGTCTTGGCATGGACGGTCAGGCACAGGGAAAGGGGTGTAAGGCATGTGTTATGTTCTTGGCCACTTAACAAGTGTGACATTGACTGACCAACTTACTGACATCCCTCTTCAGACTTGGCCAATAGAATTGGCTCTCGACCATGTCAATGGTCTTGTTTTGACCAAAGTGATCAGCTAAACCGCCTGCATAGATCTCCCACACGAGAAAGTCTCGAACAAAAGTGCGTGGGACACAAAGGCGGTTGGCCTTGAACAGATACCCATCTTGAAGGACAAATTCCTCCACACTTCGAGATCAGCCCTCTTTCAAGTGGGTGTAGATGTCGCCAAAGTCAGAGCATGACTCATACTCCTCTTTTACACACTCAAATCCCGTGACTTGAACACTCATGCCAAACAACAATAGCACACGACGACTCAATGCATCAGCAGCCTTATTTTCCACACCAGCCTTGTGCTTGAGCACAAACGTGTAGGCTTGCAAGAACTTGACCCATCGAGCATGGTGTGAATTTAATTTCTTTTGTGAGTTCAGATACTTCAAAGACTCATGATCAGAGAAGAGGACAAATTCTTGCGGTAACAAGTAGTGTCGCCAACAGCGAAGCGACTGCACTACCGCATAGAATTCCTTGTTATAAGGTGTACCTTTGCTTGGCCTCATTCAATTTCTCGCTAAAGTACATCACTGAATGACCTTCCTGACTCAACACCCTCCTATTACAATGCCCGATGCATCACAAGCAACTTCAAAGGCCTTAGAGAAATCAAGCAGACGCATCACAGGGGAGTTGGTCATCTTGTCTTTGATTTCTTGGAACGCTTTGGAGGCAACTGCAGAAGGTGGCGAGACCATAGAAGCTGCGGACTTCATGGATGTCTCGTGGCTCATGCCACTCTACTATCGGTCTGACCTTCTGAGGATCTGCCGGCACCCCCGTTGAGGAGACTATGAATCCCAAGAAGGTAACCCGGCTGGTCATAAACGAATACCTCTTTGGGTTGGCATACAATTCCTCTTTTCTTAGGGCAAAGAAGGCTTGACGGAGGTGGTCCAAATGCTGCTCCTTTAATTGACTATAAATGAGAATGTCATCAAAATAAACGACCACAAACTTGCCCATGAATGGTCAAAACACTTGTGTCATCACCCTCATAAATGTGCTAGGAGCATCTGACATGCTAAAGGGTATTACAAACCACTCATAAAGACATCCTTTGTTTTAAATGTAGTCTTCCACTCATCACCTGGGCGCATTCGAATTTGATGATAGCCACTCTTTAAATCAATCTTGGATAATACAGTGGCACTAGCCATCATGTCTAACATATCATCCAATGTGTTGATGGCTCGGTTATCAATGCACATTCTCCATGAACCATCCTTCTTTAGTGCTAACAAGGCAGGAATAGCGCAGAGACTCATACTCTCCCTGACAAATCCCCTTTCCATCCAACCTCCAACTTGCCTTGCCATCTCAACGTGTCCAGCAGGGTTGGTGCAATAATGGGGCATGTTAGGCAATGATGCCCCGGGGACTAAGGCAATCGCGTGCTGGATGTCACGCAACGGGGGTAGTTTATCTGGAAGGACATCTTGAAATTCACTGAGGAGAGGTATTACTTCCTTAAGGGGTGGGCCAATGGTCTCTTCAAATGCTTCCTTAGCTACAAGGGCATAGATCTCAAGCTCAGGGTTCTGCGCTCTCTCTCTCTCAAACTCCCTAGGACTGATGATGTGCGAACTCTTGTCAGCCTTAACACTCTCTTTCTGAACTGGCTACACTACCGTAGGTGGTAAAGGGTTAAGCCTAACTCTCTTTCCTTCATGCAGAAACGTACATGAGTTTGTTCTGCCATAGATGGTGACATCTAGGTCATAAAGCCAAGAACGACCCAAGATGATATGTCCCACATCCATTTTGACAACATAACACCAGATCGAATCACTGTAAGTGGAGAATGCCACGGGAATGAGACACCTCTCATTGATTGAGATTGAGGATGTGTCAACCCAAGAGATTTTGTAGGGATTTGGAAGGAGCACCGTCTTTAATCCAAGTAGGGAGACAATGGCAGATGACACTGCATTAATGTAGCTCTCACTGTCAATGATGACTTTGCAGTTCTTGTCACCAATTTTGACATAAGCGTGAAAGATGGTGCTCCTACGCCAGTCATCACACTCCTTTGGTTGAGTTACGGCACACCTCACCATGCCAAGTCTTGAGGCATTGAGATCCTCATTACCAGACAATCTCTCGTCATCAGTTCCCAGCTCCGGGTTATGAACAATTTCTTCGACAAATTCTTGGGGATCCTTGTCTACTTGCCCTTCCATCACAAGTTGACGTGTGGGGCATTGACCATAGTGTCCAAACCCATGACATCTGTAGCCATTGGTCTTTGCCAAGGGTGTTGAGGGTGATGGACGGTTCCTAGGGTGAGGCTGGGAGGAAGAGGAGGGAGTAGGCTTGGTCCCTACTGATGAGGTTCTAGCAGAGGTCTCACGGGGATCAAACCTCCTATAATAGGTCTGCCTCTGAAGCTCCTTTAGGCTCTGGACAATTTGGTAGGCATGGTCAAGTGTGGTGATCTCTCTCACAATCAGCTCTCTCTAAAGATCCTCTCGCAGACCAAACCTAAAACGAGACGGTACCACACTCATGTCCTCGGCCAGCTCACATCGCATGAGGTATTCATCAAACTCCTCAATGTATTCCGACACTAGCCTATTCCCCTAGGTCAACTTTTGCTAGCTATCCATGAGCCGAAATTTGTAGGACGGGGGAAGGTATTTTTCTTTCAGTTTTTCCATCATTTCATCCCACGTGAGTATCGGTGGCTGCCTGCTATCTCCTAGCTATTTTTCCACATTATGCCAATGCAGCATGGCCTGATTCACCAGCTTCATTTTAGCAAGTCTAACCTTCCTCCCTTCAGACATATCATATCACTCAAAGTAGTGGCCCACGTTATTTAGCCAGTCAACGAAGACCTTGGGTACCATCCTCCCATCAAAGCTAGGGGATTCTACCTTGACATTTCTCATGGCCCTCTCGTCGTGGTTGGGTTGCTTAAAGTATCCTTGATGGTGTCTCTGACCTTGAAGCCTACCCTGGCACTGGTAATGGTCGCAATGGGGATGATGATCTCCAAGGTCAGATGCTACATGCCTATGGTTGGGGCGGGGATCCCTAGGGTCCGTGGCTGCCTACCTGAAGTTTTGGCCAACTAGGGCAGCGGGCTGCCCATCAGCAGAGGCTTGATCATCCCGGTCTGGGGCACAACCCTCAAGGCTAGTTAAGCGCTCTTCTATAGAGGTGAGCCGTTGCATTATGCTCGTTAGGGTCTTGAAGAGCTGGGGATCCATATTGGACAGGGAGGGGGACAGGCTACCACTATGACCCTGCCACTACGCAAGGTGGGCATGCACAAACATGCTCCGATAGATAATGGATGCAAATGCTAAACAATATAATCAAATATGATTTTTTTCTGTTTTCTATTTTTTCAATGCAATATTACAAGGAAAATAAATGTAGAAAGCTACCAAATGAAGACCCTAAACTCTCTCTGATACCAAAATGATGCAACACGTGCTGCGTGCTCACTTGAAATGCAGATTGTTCATCTATCTAGTGATGTTAAACCTCAGCTGTTTGAATTTTCAAGCCCACACTAATTCAGCTTGGATTATGCAGGAAGCTAAAACAGGAGGATCAACACAGTGGCAAACATCGAATGATGCAAAACCAAGCAAAACGGATCGGTCGATGGATAGCACCACCGACAAGGGCCTTCTTCCACAATCAAATTAAGAACTAGGTGCACACGGACGTTGTACCAAGGAAATTTGTTTTCAGGTTGTGGTGAACATGGATGTATCAATTTTATGTGAACGAAAGGGCTATGGCAAGATGTGTGATAGAACCCCGATGGCAACTAGTGCGCAAAGAGCGAAAGCCAAATGTGGAGAGGAACATACCACCCAGTTGGACGTCACTTGGCATTGCTGGTTGGGGAGAGGGTGAGGGCTGCAAAATCGACGAGCAGTACGCCCTGGTGAGGTCCACGCAGGAGAGATACGTCGGGGCGATGCGGGTGCAGACAGGGAGGAGTTCTCGGCTGACGTGGCTGGGTGAACTCGTGTGGATACAACGGCAGGTATAGATAGACTCGCACGGGGTCATCGGTGCCCTCGTCAGCATGCAGGTTCATCCAGTGAAGCATCAACGTGCATGAGGATTGAGTTGATGGGCCGCACAACCACGCCTGTCACTAGTGGAGAAGGTGGTAGGAGGTGTACCGTCACAAGTCGTGGACGGCGGAGTGGCGGCATCAGCATCAACTACTGGTCCCGCGAAGACAGGTCACCAATTCTTTGCACTGTGGGGAGATGCAGGGATAAGAAGAATGAGGTGGAGGGGAAGAGAGAGGTGGGATCTGGGAGAGAGAGGAAATACAGTGAGGGAGAGAGGGCGGCGGACAGCAGGTAGGATGCCAGACGAAAAAGGGGGGGGCCGTGGTGTGAGGTCGGTCGGTTCACAGACGGTGGAGGATAGGGAGGCGTCGCAGGGGAGGATGCTAGTGGTGGCTATGCACAGGTTGCTGGGGGTAACTGGTAGCTAGGGTTTGGGGAGAAGGTGAACAGGCACAGCTGTGCGTGGGGCAAACAGAACGGCAGGCGACGGTGCCGGGTTCAAGGCATACCAAAGAGGACGGCGACTGGGAAGGGGAACACAGGCAGGGGAAAGCAGCAACGATGGCAGTGTGGGTAAGACAGAACAACAGCGGCAGCATTCTGTGTGGGTTGGACAGGAAACACAGGGGATGGGGAAATGGGGTCACTACAGCGCGTGGAGGGAATGAAGGTGGAAGTCGGCCCGGTGGCAATGGCGGGAAAGGGCGGTGCGGTGGGCGGGGAAGGGGTAAGGGTCGCCTCTCACGACCTTTCCTCTCTCAGGAAGCTCCTCTCACAGGAAACAATTGGGGTTTAAGCAAACTAATCCAGCATTAGCTTCTCATTAATCATCACAGGCCCTTATATAGGGCTGTAACAAAGTATCAATGGTCCAGATCAAACAAAACAAGAACCCTACATCCTACGGCTGCAACATACCAGCCTACTAACAGGTCCAAAACAACACAAGATAACACAAATACAACATGACTGACCCACTAAAGTCTAGGCCCACAAAGACAACAACATAAAGACTAAATAACAAAACATAGCACAGGGTAACTCTGTCACAGCCACAAAGACGCGACTACCGAATTGAAGCGCCGGCGGCGACGCTGGTAAACCCGAAGACCTGCTACGGTGCCCCTACCAAACATGTTGGCCGCAAAAGAAATGGAGAGCCTCTAGAGCATAGAACTAAGAAAGGAGGAGGAAGTGAGGAGGAAGGCAAAGACACGGATGGCAAGGTGAAAGGGAAGAGGGAAGGGAGGAGAACAGAGGCCATCTCTTTCTCCCCATAACATGGAAGTGTTATTCAGAAAGATGAGCCACCACAGTGTATATGTTTCGCAATTGGGCATCATATGTAGTGACCTAAAGTTCATGCAGTCATCAAGCTGGATGGTCAGCAAATGCAAACAGGAAATTCAGAATCTAAATTCCTGTTTCAGCGTCACTTAAAAGCAATGAAGAATCCACACCAACATGGTGGACCTCGTGAAGTAATGTGCAACTGCAGTATTTCTCAAAGCACCCCCATGGACATGGATTATAGTATAAAGTGCACAAATCTACATACACCACAGTGAACAGAATAACAAGCACAGTTTACAGTGGATGAACACATGAACAAAGATACATGTGTATAACTGTTTTTCTTACCTTCCCAACTCTTGATTAGCTTCTATAGTAGAAGTCGTAACATCCTCATGCCTTTTACTTCAGATCCTTATGCATAGGATGTTATAAGCATGCCTCCTGTGGCATTTCCCTCAGTTCATCTTCTGTAGGGCCATGCATCCGCCAACTCATGAAGTGAAGTCACATTGGATCACCACAGGATGGTATGAAAGGGGAGGAGGGTCTGCTGGTTACTCATGATTACTCCAGAGTATAGACAGCATTGCCCATCATCCAAAGAGGGGGAAAACAAGCTTTACTCCACCTTGGTAACTTGATTGCAGAAAGCCGGTTTAAAAACCTGAATGAAACAGAAGCCAAGGAAACAACAAGAGCACAATATAAATAGATTGCTGCAGAGAAATGAATGGATTTCTTGCACAGCACTTTCAGGACTTTATGGTATTCGGAGGAAGTAGAAAGAAAAATGAGAAGAAGGCAAGGGGACTCCACAACATCAAAAAACCTTTCCAAAGCCAAATTCACTATAAAATGCACCCATTATGTCTGGGTCAGAAGACTTTTGCCTCAAAAACATTATAAAATAGTGAAACTGAACATAGCAAGTTCACTTCATATTGTAGTCTCTCAGTTCACAGCACACATAAATGACTATAGGATGATTCGGCTACTCTAGACAATCAAAACCCAAATGGATTCCAACATTGTGAGACAAAAACTTGAAAGAGAAAAGATGATGATGAATGACTACTAATTTTAACCTACAGATTTACAGATACTTACAGTGCAGCAGTTTCATGTCACACCTGGAAACACTTTTTGGAATTCATCAAATACATGATCCTGGAAGATTCTTCTGAGATGAAATAATGTCTTGGAATTTAAATAGCTGAAATTCTGTAGAGGGTCAGCATTATCAGCCAGCAGTAAAATTGAACAATTGAAGACTGACATCTCTTCAGAAGTCTCAGCATTTGAAACAAGTGATCATCCAAAGCTTCATGTCTCAAAGAGTCAATAGAAAACAGATAATCAATAGCCTCATGATTTGTTGCTTCAACAAGTCTTAGCTTCAGGCTTTGACATGAGACTTGACAGCCATTGCCAGTCTAAGAAATAGTCTGCACAAAGTGACTCTGCATAGGATGAAGCTACTAGGATAGATATGAAGATCTTAGTCTTTGTGGGCACATGAAGCCATATAAGCACATTCATCAACAAAAATCTTATTTTTCACAAGTATCTGTTGTATTTTGATGGCAGCAACTTGCGTAGAATTTTGAACTCTGTTTCTTTCAAGACCGCCAATGAAAGCCCGGTAAGTAATGGCATTTGGAATGATATTAGTTTCAGCCATCATGTTTAACAACCGACAAGTTTCTTGAACAGCACCCTCTCTGCAGAAACCAGAAATTAAAGTATTGTACAATTTCACATCAGGAGTTAGCCCAGATTCCAGCATCTTATGAAATAGAGCATGAGCCTCGGGCACACATCGTGCTTTGCAGAAGCCATCAATGAGAGCAGTGCAAGTGACAACATCAGGTTTGCTACCACTCTTATTCATGAGGCACCATGTACGAAATGCTTCTTGGAAGTTGCCCTTCGCAAAAAGCCCATCGATCATGCTGGTATATGTAAACTTATCAGGAGAATAACCCTTGCTTTCAAGTTCACTCAAAACTTCTCTTGCTTCCATCAGAAAACCTTCTTTCATGAGAACATGGATAAGAATATTGTAAGTCACAATGTCAGGAGAAGTACCATCCATTCTCATCATATCTAACAACTCGAGAGCCTTCTGAATCCTTCCCTGTTTGCTGTGGCCATGTATCAGAACATTGTAAGCAATAAGATCTGGTCTTAATCCATCTTTTGTCATTTTGTTAAGCACATTCTCCGCTTCTTGCACGTCACCAAATTCACAATAGCTCTCAATCAGAACTGTGTATGTTGTGAGAGTGGGTTCAAGTCCTCTCTTCAACATTCCGCCAAAAGACTTCAGAGCCTGACCAATCTGTTTTGATTTACAATATCCATTAATAACAGTAGTCCAATTGCTACAATCAGGAAATATACCACACTCGGACATTTCAATAAGCAGCTTGCTAGCATCGATCATGTTTCCCTCCCCACATAGTTCACAGATGAAGCTATTGTAGATAAACTCATCAGGAACACAATTGAAAGCCTTCATGATTTTCACTGCGTCTATAAATCTTCCAGCTTTACAGTAGCCATCTACAACAGAGGAAATTAAAACAACATCAGGAGATATGCCATCCTGGACCAGTTTGGATAATAGAAGTGCACCCTCTTTGAGAAGGCCCCTTTTGCAGAAAGCATCAATTATGATGGTGTATGAAACGACATCAGGTTTACAACCATGCATACGCATTTTGGAGAACAACTTGTATGCATCTGCAAGATTATCTCGGACACAGCAATGGTGAATAAGTAAGCTTAGGATCTGTTTACTCAAGTCCCTTCCATGGTGCAGTGCATCTACAAATATTGACAAAGCTAATTCCAACTCCTTTGATTCCAACAATCTCTTGACAAGGGTAACCAGGACTCCACCAGCTGGATATGTACCAAGAATTTTCATAAAGTTTATCACTTGAAGAGCAACATCTACCATGGCCTCATCTATATAACAGCCAACAAGCATACTACATACAGTTTCCAAAGCCTTTCCATCGTTGCTAGTTTCCTTGAGGATGTGAAAGAGGGACTCATGGGATCTCTGGCCTCCGATACTTTGGACAATATCGCGGATTAACTTCACTGCTATGTGGTTCATATTACCCAAAACTGAAATGTGAATCATCGCACATACTGCATAAATCCCATGCTTGGATCCATTATGCCTCTGAGACCACCTGAAGAAAAAGAAAGCAAGGGCAGCATCTGAACTTCCATCAAATAGCTCGTTCAAGATCAATGACACTTTCAACTGGTCTAATTCAATCTTGGGCTCGTTTGGGAACCCAAAATCCCAGCCTCTGCATTGCAGAACGAATGCTACCCGGTTCATCATCTCCTCTTTGCTATACCAACGTCGTGTGAACGAATACTTCCTCCTGGCATAAAGACCAACATTTCGGGCACCTCTCATACTACCCACAGCACGAATACAACCCTCCGCAATTTTGGCCGAGGAATATGGTGACGGGAAGTCGTTGCTAGACCCATCGGAGGACGACAGATCACTGGCAGAGAGAGAGGAACATGGGAGTGCGAAGCGCCTGAGCTGGAGAAAGCTAAAGGTGTCGCCTTTACAAGAAACTTGCCTCAACACCCGGGCATAACCATCTAGGAAGTGAAAGGGGAGGACCACCCTCATGAAAACCGGGGATTACGGGAAGAAAGGAGGGGAGGAACAAGAGGAATGACAAGCTAACGGCCCTCCTGCCCATCCTCCCGAGAACCCAGATTGCTGGTGATAACCCGAGAAATTGAAACGAAGTTTCATGCACCAAGTATGGCATAGTACAAAGCTAGTTTATAGCCCCAGATAGGGCGGAGAAGAAGGTCGAGAGGGCATCTCAGTACCACCAACCTGAACCACGGAGGCACACAATCCAGTTCAAGCAGCAAGCAACCAGAAGGCTAGCTTCTACAGGAAGAGGGAGATTGTTCTTCTTACTTCTGGATTGCACAGAGAGAGAGGGTTGGAGGGGGGCCAGTTTACCTGCACTGGAAGAGGGTCTCAGAAGCAGGAGCTTTCTCTTGCTCCTGTCCCTGCGGGGGTTCTCCTCTGCTCCAGCAAGCAGCGACCCGCAGCGGCGCGAGCCAAAACCCTGGCCCAGCCCGCCCTTCTTGTTGGAATACGAATTCAACCGCAAGGCCTCCTGCTAACCGAACGGGCCTCAAAAAGGAGGAGTTATTCTATTTATTTTAACTAACAAAAGAGTTTCTTAGTATAGAAAAATTATTATGAATAGCATAAGTTATTTTGAAATAAATTAAAATATCTACCGTGAGTAAAAAGTTAAATCACCTTATTCTAACCGAAGAGAAGATTAATTATCATCTATTTTTATCTATTAGTTTTTTTATTTATTTATTTTATTTTAATATAAGTATGCTGTGGTCAAAATTTTAGTTCGGAGCCAAACTAAAAGTCGTCCGATTAGGGTGACTTATCTGAGCTAGAATGAGTTATTCTTTATTTGGTTTTAAATGCGATTTATAATCCTGGTCACTATTTAAACATTCAAACAAATCACAAATGTGAAACCTATCACCAAAGATAATTAAGATAGAAGGGCACTGCATGTGTAGGCGGTTACCCATGTTGGATTGATTTCATAAACAAATGTACTTTAAGAAAATTTTTTATGATTTTAAAGCATACAATTATACTTAGAAATACAACTAGTCTTGTTTTCAAAATACATCGATAATGTATAGCTTAAAATTATAGTACGCTTAAAATCTAATTGGGATAGGGCCTTACGATGAAAGGAGATCCAAGTGTGAATTTGAAAATACTTGGCCAGTGAGATGTGTTTTTGAGATACACATTTTTTTTGTAACAATCATAGTGAGATTTAAAATCTAGAACACCTTGCATCCTGACTGATACGGTGATTTTTAAAATCCTTCATGGCTAATAACAATTTTTTAAATACGTCAAAAATCATGATAGTAAATTCTTAAATCACTCATGACTAACCCCTATCTTATGTATTGTAAGTTGCAGTAAGATTTGGAGGGTCCATTCCACTTTTCTATGCAATTGGTACTCCATTTCATCCAATCATGCTACCTGTAAAATTTAAAATCCATCGAAAATCATAATAATTCATTCTAAAATCACTCATGAGTAATCCCTATCTTATGTATTGTAAGGTGTTGTGGGATTTGGAGGGTCTATTCCACTCTTCTATTGTAAGGGGCTACAGACGTTGAGTTTTGGGAGACTACAAACATCTGTTTGTTTTTTAAATCAAATGATAAAAAGATATGTTGAATAAAGGGCTAAAAGATGAGGTGTCAGGAAAAAAACAACCTTAATTATCTAAGGATAAATAAAATGATAGTACAAAAAAATATATCACTGGTGTTCGACTCCACTGGGGATCGAACCCAGAATCTCTGGTTCCGTAGACCAGCGCCTTATCCATTGGGCCATGGAGTCCTTGATGGTGGATCCTGAATTTCTACTATAATAAAAATAATTTTAATTTAAGAAAGCCTCATATCCAAGGGCTTCCGCAGCACGAATTTGTTGCAAGATTGTCTCCCCCCGCTTGAGGCGTGTAGCATTTTTTGATAGCATGCTCTCATGCGCGATCAGATCGGATGTATTCTTCACATGGTAGATAAATTTTCGACCACAAAAAAATATAGTAGATAATTTTATTTGAGAACACCTTTCATCATCTAAATGAATTCCTCTATCCATCGTCATTAGTTTTCATTTATAACCACTCAATGACAATTTGAAAGGTGATTTAAGATGAGTCCACTAATTGCCGTCGTGATCTCATCACTTTTTCTTTTTTGGGGGAGATCTCGGGTTCTTTCTTCGTGTTTTAAAAAGGGGGGAAAAGAGAGAGAGATACTTTAAGATAAGATCAAGCCGTGCGAAAATATCCGTTTATATCTCAACATCTCTCGGTGTGTATAACCCCCCTTCAAGTAATTAACATTTTCTTATCCTTTAAAGAAAAAAATGTTCCAGAGCAAAAAAATAATCATCAAGATACCAGAATACAAAGCAATTATTCGGCAGCCATGTGTTAACTTCATGGCTTGTCGTATTTAGACCGTATCGGACACTCGAGTGACTCATATCTTATCACAGAATTTGATCTATGATACGTATTAAGTGGGCCCAAGTTACTTCAACTTTTTAATATAAAATAGTTGGGTGCCTCGATTTAAGTCAGGTTGATTCGTATCAAAATAGATCTGAACCAGGTCACTCCAAAAATACACGTATCTCATATCATAATTTACTTTTGACATCAAATAAAAAATAATATATATATATATATATATGTATTTTGATGATAAAAATATAATAAATTAAAAATATAAATTATATATCTCTCTAGAATTAAACACGTGTGAATTAAAAATATTATAATTATGAGAGAAGCTCCGCAAGAAAATTTGTCCTGCACGCAACGGTGGTGGCATCCACGAAGAAACCATAGACCGCATCCAAGTACGTGCGGGCAGCGTCACACGTCGACGCCCGTATTTCGCTATGCCACGTCAGATCATAAACACTGGATAACATGAAAACCCGACCAAGCCCTGACAAAAGCGCGCTTTGCCAATTTTGGCGTGGAGTAGTTTACGAACATACCTTCTGACATCACAATGATACGGATATTAACAAGATATAATAAGATTTCAATTTTTAATTAATCAATATATAAATACATGATATTTTAATCTTTTTTATCACTCGTATTGTTATTCAAAAATCGTCCACTGGATATCTTTAGATCCGCCTTGCCTTCAACTTACGTCGATTTTTCATGGACACCATATGTAAACATAGTCTTTATATATATACTTACGTCGATTTTTCATGGACACCATATGTAAACATAGTCCTTATATATATATATATATATATATATATATATATATATATATATATATATATATATATATATATATATATATATATATATATGTAAACATAGTCCCACCCCAAGAAAGATGTAAACATCGCATCGTAAACACTAGAATATACTGGATAGATATCAATTCTTGGAAAATATATATTCTATGCAAAACATAAACATCTCATTCATTTATAATCAGAAATAAATTTAATGTTCCAATGTTTAGGTTAGATTAAAATATTAAAAATTTCAAAACATACTTTCAGCTACTTGAACTTTGCTGGAGAGAGAGAGTAACAAATAATACACTATCAAAATATTCAAAATTATTTTCCAATCCACTCTACTACTTTAAAAAAATAAAGAAAACTAACACCGTTTGGTGTGATCGAATGCGGCCATTCTCATCACATGCTGGCGCACATCTAGGCCTGTCAACGGAGTGGATACGAAGCGAATATATGACTATCCGTATCCGCTCCGTTTTTCGATTCGAATTATCCGATTTTGATCCGCTCCGATTTGACTCGGATACGAAGCGAATATCTCACTATCCGTATCCGCTCCGTTTTAAAATCTGAATTATCCGATTCAAATTTAAACGTATATAAATATAATTATAAAATATTAAAGTATATAAAATATAATTATAAAATATCAAAAATATATAAAATAAATTTTAAATTAAAATACAACTATAAAATATCTAAATTTCTCTATAATATCATTTATTTTATAATACATTATTTACAAATATATATTATATGATATATAATATTTCGAACAGATATTTTTTGAAACGAATATTATAATATCCGTATCCACTCCGATTCGAATTCGAATATTATTCATATCTGAAAAAATGAATACTAATCGAAACCGTTACAGGTGTACGCACATCAACGATGCAATATCACAATCCCCCGCCTCGAAACGATCCGACGGTTCTGAGTCGTCATGTACGCTGGTGTTTCCACACCGCAACGCACAAGGAGATTCAAGACGAAACGAACACGCCTCCTCCCCCCGTGCCCCCCGCCCCACACTCGCACCCCCCCCCATGCCAGATCCGGCCAGCCAACTCTAACCACCTTCCTCCACCCCAGGACGGACTCCGCCCTTTTTTCTTTTTTTTTGACAGCTCTCCCCTTCCTCCATCCTAGAAAAAAACTGCGTAAACAGAGGGTCTGCACCATAGTTCGCCGCGTTCCCCAATAATCGCAAGCCACGTCACCAAGTTTCTCTCGGCGTACTGGAATACAGCGCAGAGGTCGTCTACCTACCTTTCGCCGCGGGAAGAGCCCCCGCGAAAATTTGAGGAGGCCGCCGAGGTAGGGGGGGGGCGTGGCCCGTTCCATCGCACCACCCCGAGAAACGACAAAAACAAACGAAATCGTTGTTGTGGGGAGGCCGGCGCGGCGAGAATGAGGAAGAAAGCGACCTTCGTTTGATCTGAGGGAGCAGAGGGGGCTGGGGGCCGCTGGTTTTGATCCATCTGGAGACCAACAGAGGAGCATTCGCAGCAGAGAGAACCACCTCCTCCTCCCCCTCCCCCTGCCGCCGAAGCCTTCGCCTCCTCCTCCACTTCCGGCACCGGCGGCTTCTTCATTTTATTGTTTACGTCCGGCCCTTGTTCTTGGCGCCACCGTCTTCACCATCGGTGCCTCCGCATGGCTCTTGTCTTGATCTCCCTACGTGACTCCGTGAACAGATTGCGATAGGTGGCGACGGCAGCAAGGCATTGTTGGCATGCAGGTCGGATTCTGATCGCCGGCCGGTCTTTCTTCCTGATCGGTTTACGCGAGCATGAGTGCGATCATGGCGACGCCGGAGCCCGAGACCAGGAGGCTGTACCAAGTCTGGAAAGGAAGCAATGTATGAGCTCCGCCTTCCCTTAATGTTTATTCCCGCGTCTATTAATCCTGGCCGTATGGTCTGTCTTTCGTGGGAATCGTACCCATACAGATGAACTTCCTAATTGGAACGCTTGCCCTTTGATGTCAAAGTCGATAGGCTTCATCGTTGCCTGGGGAATGGAAATTGGAGTGATTCTATCAGATGTCTGCAGTTATTATCTTGTTTAATTATTTTAGTTTCGTGTGTGTAGAATGCAAATGGATCTTAAGGTTTCATTTGTTGTACCCCTTGTTTTCAAGGAGTCTGCTCTTAGTTCCCTAGCAGCCCTCAATACATATTCTGCGTCGCTAATGGTTTCACTCGATTGATCCTCTCATGTTCTTCTTTATTCCTTGAAGGTTATCGAAACTATGCAACACTTTCCATTCCCATATTCTTTTTCTTTGGTGTTATGGGATTATTTGCATTTGTTTAAGCCTTTTGGTTTCACGATGATGGAGTTATGAATATGTTTGTTCATGGTCGAGAGTGATCGGGGTTGAAACAATTGCATGCCAAATTCTGTTTCGCTTCGTCTGTTGCTTATATGATCTACTGTCATGGATCACGCAGGCAAAACGTGAAAAAATCAAGCTTTTCCACATTAGGACGTGACTTTCCTGCTGCTTATTTCTTAGACTATTTTTTTACCTTTCTCGTGCTGATCCATTTATTTTATTTCTAAGACATTCTTCCTTTGCTCCAATGCTAACTTCAATTGAACCTATCCGGTTTTCATTTTAATAAGATGCTCATAAAGTTAGATAGCTGTGCATCAGCCATCAGGTGTACTTGAGATTTTTCAAACTTTTATTCCTGTTTGCTTGCCTCTGTCCTCAAACGACGCCGTTCTAAGACGCATGCATAGGCCACAAAGCATTTCGAAGAACATCCACAATCATAAAATTCCAATGTCGATAATTTTGTTACCAGGTGTGCGACTGCAACAGAGGAAGAGCAAAATGCGCAAAATGCAGATATCTGTTTTGAGATCGTCTTCCTTGCTTTACTCTTTTGGTTAGGCCTATCATTGCTGACAACTGTATGAAAAAAGAAGAAAGACATTGCATATGCTGCGAGAACAATAGTGGGAAAGATGACCTATAAGATAATAAGCATGCTAGAAAATTGAGACAAACCTCTACTCTAGCTTTCTAAATGGGTGCAGACGATCAGCATCAGATTCATCAGTGTCAATAAGATCCTCCTACATTAGGATGTATGTGATCACTGATCAGTCTTTATCTTCTTTTCAAGGAATTACCAGAGGAGATATTGATAAATACGGAGATCCAACAACGGTGATGGGAAGTTTTGGTTTTACAAAGTACATCTAGTCAATTCAATTGTGTCTTTCCTATTATGTCATAAACATCTTTTCATAGGCATGACGCATCACACTGTCAATAGTAAGTCCAGACTCCAGTGACTGCCAAGCCGGATAGACTTCCTTGTTTTTCCTTGAGATACATCTCTTTCTATAAGAGGTATTCTTTTTCCCATCTTAAAGTTGATAATAGGTAGAGGCATGATGTGTAAACTACCTTGGACTAGCAGATGGTGAATGCAGAGTTAGGTGCCTTTTGTGAAGTTCACTTCTGAGTTCTGATATAAACATAATAAATGTACGTGCTTCAGATTCTTTTTAGTTTATCAATTCCTTATTTCAAGGGTTAGTTCTGTCTATATCAGCATCTACTTTCTAAAACCAAAGGAAAATTATTTTTCTCCATATTTGGTTGAATTTATGATCTCGGAATGGAGAACAATGAACAAGTGATAAACTGTCATTCTATTGAAGAACAGAAATTCGCGTTACATCCATTTGTGTACATATGATTGAGATCTTATTTATTTTTTTAGATGTTTGTATCATTAAAATTATTTATACATATAAGGATATGTTTGAAGCACTCATTTAGATTCTATGCAGATATTTCCTCCCTTTGATTAAACTCATGACAAAGGAACTTTTTTGTCATCTCAGAGGTTTTTCTGTGGTGGACGGCTGATATTTGGTCCAGAT
Source organism: Amorphophallus konjac (assembly GCA_022559845.1). Lineage (NCBI taxonomy): Eukaryota > Viridiplantae > Streptophyta > Magnoliopsida > Alismatales > Araceae > Amorphophallus > Amorphophallus konjac. Next base: position 34,234,708 of record CM040121.1, on the reverse strand, counting down.
GTGGCCTCACTATTTTTATCTGCGCTCCTAATAGGAGGTCCAGCATTCACCTTTTGTTCTCAAGTGATCACAAAGATAGTTGATTATGGAAAGCCTGCTTTCAAGGGGGACAGTGATCAGACACACATTCTTGGCCTTCCTGTTCTGATTGTGGCTGTTGTTCTTACAATATCGGTAGGCTCATTGAATACTTGTCTACTTGATCAGATCCACATATTGTTCAAGACTTTTAGATACAACATGTATGTCACTGTATTTCACTGCAGAGTTTGTTTAAAATGCAGGACCTGCTCTTCCTATTCTTGACATCAAGTAGAGATCCAGGAATAATACCGAGAAATACAAGACCACCTGAATCAGAGGAATTATTTGATTCTAGCACTCCATCGATGGAGTGGATTAATGGCAGAACCCCTCATCTACGGATACCTCGGACCAAAGAAGTGGCTGTAAATGGCTTTATTGTGAAAGTAAAGTTTTGTGATACTTGTTTGTTGTATCGTCCACCCCGTACTTCTCATTGTTCAATCTGCAACAATTGTGTCCAGAGATTTGATCACCATTGCCCATGGGTTGGTCAGTGCATTGGATCAGTAAGTTACTGCCAAAAGATTATTTTCAGGTTCTACTAGTCATTGAACTGTTACTAAACTTATTACACGAGCTCCAAACACCGTCATTATTGCATAATTGAGATTGTTCGGAATTTCAGGAATAGTTAGTATTTTGAGTAATCAATATGAAAAAATTCACACTGCAATACTGACTCACATTCATTATATCCTGCTTTTTCTCATATTAAAGCTCTAAAGTATTGTTTTTTCTGTTAAACTTATATTGTCTCATCTTTTCTTTTTAATTGTTCATTCTTTGTTTCTTTTTTTTATTTGACTCATTTTAAAGATAATCATGATGATTGTAAGCTAAAATTGAACCTTTATCAGTTGACAAATACCTATTAACTATTATGATGTTAAACAAGATTTCTAACTCCAATAACTGCACAAGGTAAAACGCCATCTCTTATACTAAGCATTTTCATACATTTAAAGAATGAAGACTATATTACTTAAGATGAATAGTAATTTGCTAATTTTATACATTGACCATCTGGTAGGACACTACCGCCTCAGGGAGATAGAAGCTTCTATTCATGTGCATATATTTGTTTCTAGTTCTTGGGATAATTTATTTTCCTTAGGTATGGTGATGAATTAATATCCCCAACAAATTCCAAAAAAGATCTTTTGACAATATTTTCAAGGACAAGTATCAAATTAGGCTCCCTTCCATATATAGGGGGGCAAAAGTTAAATGGGCCATTTTTTTGGTCATAGTAAGCACAAACGGGTACTTGTGAGCCACTTCATTGCTATGTTAGTTCTGGACCTCTCCACCCACTAACTCGAGTTCTGGGTTGGTGATTCAATTCAATAAGAATATCTATTAGTCTTTCTTATCTAAAGCCCCAGTTGCCTCGAACTTGGTGCTGATTAAGTTTTGATGTCATGTTTGTATCTCATCATGTGGTTCTGCAGAGATTCTTTTAACCATATCCTTACTTGCATCCAGACTTGCTCATGACTGTTTCACTCATCTTCTAAGTTTGTTTGACATAATTAGGATATGTCTATAAAGTTTTAGACGTTTTTTATGGATAAAATCGCAAGTTCTTAGGCTTCATATTTTAATAAATCTAACATCCCTCTGTTTGATTCGTTGCAGCGAAACTATCGATTCTTCTTCTTGTTTATATCATCATCAACTTTTCTTTGCATGTACATCTTCACCTTTTCATGGCTGAATATTATTGGTCAAAAGGAACATTATGGATCAATTTGGAAGTCAATGTCAGAGGAAGTTCTGTCACTTATCCTCATAGTGTACACTTTTATAGCAGTTTGGTTCGTTGGTGGACTCACTGTTTTCCATACCTATCTAATCTGCACCAATCAGGTGACTCCTCTTCTTGGATTGCCTTTTGGTTATTGCATCAAGTCCATTGAAGATTCAGGAGTTGCTAGCATCACTAAAGCTGTATCACCATATCAAAAATATTTTCTGATGCCATATGTTAACCAATATGAGATTAACTAATAATCTTACTGTAATCTTGGGTTTTTAAATGATCTGGCCTGTCTTAATGATCTTGATCTGTGTTTCCATGAGTTTATGCATGCTTTTAACCTTCCATTTCATGTTATCAACTTGGCTAACTTAGATCAATGTCTTTGGGATAAACAAAATCGTCCATGCCAAACACCCTTAAGCATTTTCCTTCTAATCTGTACTGTTTCCTCATGCACAGACAACTTACGAAAATTTCCGCTATCGATATGATAAGAAGGAGAACCCATATAACAAGGGTATACTGAGGAACCTTACAGATCTATTTTTCTCCAAGATCCCACCTTCACTGAACAACTTCCGGTCATGGGTACTTGAAGAATCAGTAGAAGTTTTGCCCTTCTCTCCAAGTATTGGAATGGATATCATCAGCCCTCTGGATAAGATTGACATAGAGATGGGCAATAAACTTGCAATAGGTGGTGGTATGCCTGTTCCAGAGTTGTTGCAGGATTTGAATTATGGTGCTCTTAATGATGATCTGAAGAAAGATAGGCATGATGCTGCTGCATTGGAGCTATTCACTTTTTCTTTTCTTGAAGAACCTGCTAGTGAAGAGACATTGGACTCTAATAAAGCATCTACTACTCAAGAATCAGAGGCTGATCGGTGCTATGTAGAGAAAGATTGCACTCATGTTGATAAAAGGGATGCCGGAGGCAGTAATTCAAATGGTACTGTGATGGACAATTATGATGCCCGTGATCTCCACAGATAAGAGGTAACGTGTCTTATTGTGCTCCTTATGTGTATAAACAATCAGACTCATGCATATGAGCAGTGGAAATGTTCAGCTAAAGTTATCCTGCTCTATATGCATTGGTTAAAATTTCCTGATCCATTATGTGTTATTACATCAGGGAATCTATATGCCATCCCTGTTTGTTGTCAGTGGTAATGCATAGGTGAATTCCACCAAACTATCATTTCAAACTAATTCTGCAGACCATGAAGACTTCCACTGTTAACAGGAGGTTAGCCTATGCCTTAGTAGGAGTTCCTCTACTGAGTTTTGCATCTATATATATATATATATATAATCAAAACCCTTAGAATCCTATGAGAAGACCTTCCACTTAGACTGGTACAAATCCAAGACAGCATAAAATAACCTGAAATTATCTGTCATCCCTACTTACACCAGAGAAGACCTCCAGAGCAGACTTGAAATGAACTGACGTTGTGCAAATATAATATAGCATTTTATCTGGCATGATGAAACCAATGTAATGATTATTATCATGGACAAGCAAGTGCATTTTATTAAGCTCCAAAGTTCTTTTTTCTTTACCTAACAATAAAATAGATTAGCTATAGGTGCACTTTATTTTGCTAGATAATTACTTTACATATAACTCTCAGATTGAATGACTACTCTTGTTCTGTCGTTCTATTGTCTGATTTGAACCTCATGCAAACATTCACTTATATTTGTATTTAGCATTCATGAACTTGAACCTCACACGAGAATATTAACAATTTCTCTTTCCTCTTCAGTTGCTGTCTAGTTGGCAGCATATGCAGTTCTGCACTTCGTACAGCTACCCTCGCTGATGAGAGCCGGGTCATGAGAAATTCTCCAGCTTGCTCTCCTAAGTCAGGTCAATTACACGGGTTTTGATTCTGGTTATATATATGAAGAAACCGGAAAGGGGAAAAAGACAGTATACCTAATGAAATTATGTACATTTAAGTATGACAAGTAGCAACATCTTAATCTCAGGAGTGTGGAATAAACGCGTCACTGTGTCATGGGCGTCTAACAGTCTCGAGAATCCATTGATCTTGTTTTGCACTCTCGTATTAAATTTTTAGACGCTTGCTGGAATCTATGTATTTTTTTTCTCATATTAACATAGTAGATATTTTCAAGGCACTTATCTTTGATTGAGACGGTAATAGCGGCAGTAGGGCATGGGCATACCCAGTTTTGGTGCATGCTCGTCCTAGTTTCCCAACCTTGAGAAGCGGACTAGAGGGGACTCCCTTCTTTTTCCCCTCGTCTACTTTTTTTTGGATTGTACTCAAATCCTTCTTCAACTGATGGTAGTCCCAGCGAAGATGACGTAAATCTATACATCTGGCGTCGTTTCTTCCCTTTATTAATTGCACTCGGAAAGTCCAAGACATTTTTTTTAGGAATTACCTCCTAATTTCAATATTACGGTGACTTATTTGAGAATTGGGCTCGCCAGTTTTGGCCAAATCATTTATGTAAAAGACGTCTCCTGTACAAAAAATGGGTCACAAGGTTTTCCAATCTATTTTATTAAATTTGACAGATCATTATGTACATATACATTACAACGGGATAAGATGTGAAGACTGACAACAGGGATATGATAGACAAGACAGAAAAGATGGGGCCCGCGTATTCTTTGCAAAAAACAAGCTTATAAACGCTCATCTTTGACACCAACGTTGACGTGGACCGATGACTGTGGTTACAGTATGTCATACCCAATTACCCATGGTCAAATGTGTTAGCGGTTCGAGGGCAGTGGCGTGAGGGGCTCCTTTATATTCTTATAAAATTTAGGGACCAAACTTTCTCATTCACAGCAGTGAGGAAGAGAGACTCAAGTTTGCGTGAGTTTGTCTTTAAACTTGTGCTCCCTATGAAACATGGGAGGTTATTGTTTGAACACGTGGGATTAAATGAATAAATCGATTATTTTGATTTAGAAAATTAATCAGATGTTTATTTACTGAACGAGGGTGCATATTTGTCGACTGTCTGGACGGCATATGCACTATTAATCTCGCGATTTAGATTTATTAGATGATTATAGTCCATGTCTTGAATTTTTTTCCATTAGTCAGAATTAATATTAATTTATATTGATTTAAAATCTGAACACTTTTGATTTATTGTCAAAGAATTCATTAACCTTCGCAACATCAGTTGCGACATCAAGGGTATATTCGTAATCTGCATTGCCCATCTTAGTTTGAGCATGTGGGGGGGGGGGATGGGGGTACGTGTAACACCAAGGGTAAAGTCGGGAATTTGAAAAGGGATTTAGATTTAACTATAATTTGGGGAAGGTTTTATATTTAATTGTAATTGGGTGACAAGAAATTTGTGTTTAATTGCAATCGGATAGAAGGGTTTTGGCTTAATTGTAATTTGATGAAAGGATTTGAGTTTAATTGCAATTTAATGAAAGTTTGGGTATAACTGTAATTCTTCGACAAAGTTCTTGCCATAATTGTAATTTGACAAGGGTTTGGGGCCTTGGCCATGAATCGCATGATTATAATCATGGTTTGACGGATCGGGCCGGGTCGGCCCGACCCGCACGACCCGCCCCGACCCAGGCGCCCAGCGGGTCGGGCGGGGCGTGGGTCGTGGCCGGGTCGGACTGGCCCGCACCGACCCGTCCGTCCCGCCACGTACCAGACCGGTCCGTGGACGGGACGGGACTGGTAGATGCGGGACGGCCCGCTCGTGCCAGTCAGGCCATTTAACGGGCCGGCGGGGGGCGTTCCAGCCAGGCCGTGGCTAGTTGGGCGGTGAGCGGCGGTGGAGGTCCCGGAGCGGCAGTGGACGGTGATCGGAGGTAAGTCCTCCTCCTTTGAATTTTTTTTCAAATTAAATAAAGGGTGGCCGGTTGGGGGGCCGGGCGGCAGTGGGGCTGCGAGTGGGAGGGCGTAGAACAGTGGTCCCGAGTTACTACACCGCGGCATTCAATATCTACGGAACCCAGAAGGTTATCTACCTCAAGAGAGGCTAGGGGAAGTTCCTCATTTAGAGAGGTAAAATTATATTGTCATTTCTACATTTATATGTTGTATTTCATTGGTAATTGAATATATTATTCTTTCAATTGTGTAGTCTTCGGTAGCATCAAAACAACCATCTCAGTCTGCTGCGCCACGACGCTCAACATCTAAGGCACCCAGTCAGTCGTCTCAGGTATACTTACAGACTTACACAGTAGAAAGTAAGTTGAAAAATTATCTAACCAGGCTTCTGCTTCTCAGGCATCTAGAGGGACACAATATGCAGCAGGTAAGCCGCCCCCTGCTCCACAGAAGAAAAAATCATCATGGACCACATTATTCAGCAGCAAGAAGGACAAGGGACCACCATTAAATCCGATAGATATTGCAGACATAGAGACATTAGATCCCAATGCAGATGACGACACTCCCGAGCCCTCTGTTGAGCCCCGCATCAGTGGGAGTCATGACTCCGATGATGATTAAAAACCGACAGGGTCTTCATCCCATGGAGGTGGCGGTTCTCAAGGTGGTCAACAGAGTCGTCGTGAGGATACTAGTGCTGGTGGCAGAGAGTACAACAGTGGTCATAGTAGAGGTCGTGGGGGCCGTCAACATGCCGCATGGACAGAGGAGCAGCACTTCACACATGCCACGCAAGATGAGGACCACGGTGCTCCACCGGTAGGGACGAGGCGGGTAGCTGATCATTGGGATCCCTACTATGAAAGTTCGGTTGCAGACAGTACCAGCTATCAAGGCATGTTGTCTGATTTTGGGATGAGCACACATGACTCCAAGGGATCTAGAAGCTCGTATGGACGGTCATGGCCGCAGCAACCGATGTATCATGGCGACTCAGATAGCAGTAGTTCATTTTTCCCATCGTATCCATATCCTTATGCCGCAGCTGCGCCAGTAGAGGTCGTGTACGCACAAGGTTCGCAACAGTATGAATACTACGTACGCATGTACTGGGAGAACTATTCAGGTTCAATGCGCTATGAAAACTATATGTCCTATCTGCGGAACATTTTTAATGTCAGATTGTTTGGAGATGGACACCGGCCCAATTTGGGTCCATACTCTTAATGAGTATGTATCATTTGGTTATATTTATAACTAACTAATAATTAATTATAAACTTCTTCATATCTTGAGTTCTGTACTTATCATTGAAATTACTAATGTAAACTTTTACATCATTTGCAGGTCATCATGGACGGACGACGTCACCCTGCGTGGGAGCATGGATACTCTGTTGAGGGTGATGGACATGTGCACTGTAGATACTGCGAACATCGAGTCACCGGCATACACAGGTTTGCGGAGCACCATGCGAGAGTGGGATGCGATGTTCGTGCATGCGACCGAGTTTCGGAAGATGTCCGACATTCCTTTCGGACACAGTTACAGGATAGATACGGTTCTCGTAGCACACCCAGGACATCTTCTTCTACGTCCCGGGTACCCTCACCACGAGCACAGGGCGGAGCAGGATCTTCCTCCACGTCCAGAGTTCGAGCAGCACCAGCACCAGTCGCACATGATAGAATTGAAGCTATAGATGTAGTGAGGACTTTTTTTACATATTTTTATGTACCCTCCACCGCAGCACACGACCCATAATTTGTGCAGATGGTTACATATTTTCAGTCCCACCCACATGTACCTCCACCCACTAGGATAGAGTTAGATTATACGGGTGATCAATCTCATGTATCTGATGATGAGTTTTGGGATTCAGGCTTCACTGATGACGAGGATTAGTGAGTTTTGAGATTCGGGCTTCACTGATGACGAGGATTAGTGAGTTTTGGGATTCGGGCTTCATAGATGAGGAGGATGCGTGAATTTTAGGATTCGGGCTTCACAGATGAGGAGGATGAGTGAGTTTTATATTTTATACTTCATGAATGAATGTCATTATTATGTCACTATTTACTTTAACATATTTAGTAATTTAAATAATTTTTTATGTATTATACACAATAGGATGTTTAATTAAGCGGTGTAATATGTTATTTTTATATAATTAATTATGTGTAATTTAGTATGGATCTATTATCATAAAAAATTTACATTCTAATATTTTTAAATATATATAACATTTAATCTTTAAATAAAATTTTATTAAAAATTTAAAAAAAATAAAAAATCACGCGCCGAGAGCCCGAGAGGACGGAACGGGTCGCTGTGTGACCCGGCCGACCCGACCCGTCCCGCGCCAAGACCGGGTCGACAGGGTCGGCCGGGTCGACAAACCTTGATTATAATGGCACAATTACGAGCCGTACACATATTTGCACAAATCTCAAAGATTCAAAGTATTCTTGGAACTTTGGATACTTCTACAATTTCCGAAGATATAGGGTAGAATGACAATTGTAGAACATTTCTCAGAGTTTTTGACAGATTATAGAATATTTCTGTAATTTATGAAAATTACGAGACGTAACTACAGTTACAACTTACAAGACTTCCAGAGAATTTTTCTACAAAATGTGAGGGTTTATTTGTAATTTATGATTAATTTAAATAAGTATAATAACTTTCCACATTTATAGAATAGTTACAACTTACACCACAAACTTTATACACATAGGTATATTTACAAGTCAGGTACATACATGCGAACACTTAAGGACATATATGCCACGTACTCTCTTAGGCTTTGAACAAACACGGACAAGTAAATTTCGAGAGTGCTCCTCCTCAGAGTTTGTCGACCCGAGCGACCTGCCTAATCTGATCACGGCTCGAAACAGGTCAGGTCGGGCGAGTGGCCTAGTGACTCGGTCCGCTTGGTAAGACAAGGCGACGTGATTTTTTAATTTTTTAAAATAAAATTTTAATAAAATTGTATTTAAATTATAAATGATATATATATTTAATAATATTAGAATGTAGAATTTTTTGTGATAATAGATCCATACTAAATTACACATAATTAATTATGTAAAAATAATATATTACACCTCTTAATTAAACATCTTATTTTAAGAGATAAAAAAACTCCCATAATAATGATGACATCATTCAACTACCGTCATTGAAGTACAAAACACTCATCTGAGTCATCTGTGAATCCCGAATCCCAATCAGAATCAGATACATTAGACTGATGACTCGTATAATCTAACTCTATCCTAGTCGGTGGAGGTACATGTGGGTGAGTCTGAAAATATGTAACTATCTGCACAAAGGCCAGGTCATATGCAGCGTTGGAGGGTACATGAAAATCTCTAAAAAAACCCCTAACTACATCTATACATTCAAATCTATCATCTGCTACTGGTGCGACTAGTGATGGTGCTAGTGATGCTCGAACTCTGGACGTGGAGGAAGATCATGCTCCGCCGTATGATTTTTTTTTAAAATATGAAATTTCATTGTTCTACGTCTACAACTAATAAATTTAAGTAATACTTCTAAATTCAATGTACAGTTTGTTACAAATATAATTTAATGAAAATAATATCATTATTTCTACGACATGTAAAATTAAATTCTAAATTTCATACATCTAAATTAAATATATATTTTTGTTACAAATATAATTTTAATGAAAATAATATCATTATTTCTACCGCATGTAAAATTAAATATATTATTTAATACAATCAAATTAAATTTATAATTTTTGTTACAGATATATTTTTAATAAAAATAATAAATTTATTTCTACAACATGTAAAACTAAATGTATTATTTAATACATCTTATTTAAATTTACAATCTTTGTTACAAATATAATTTTAATTAAAACAATAAATTTAATTCTACAATATGTAAAATTAAATGTATTATTTAATACATTTAAATTAAATCCATAATTTTTTATATAAATTAAATTTTATATTGAACCTTGAAATACAATTTATAATATGTAAATTTATCTATAAATTTAAATTAATTTGTAAAATCTTTATCACTAAATTTAAATTTAAAATATCTAATTTAAATGAATTAAATAATACATCATAAATAAATTTTAAAAATCTAACAAAATCTATTCTTAAATTTCTACAACTAACAAAATTAAATTTATTTAAACTAAAATTTTAATTAAATTTTTTAACCCCCCACCCCCACCGTCCCCCACCGGCTGACCCCCTTGCCCCACCCCCACCGTCCCCCCACCGGCGCCCACCGTCCCCCCAGCCCCACCTCCCCCACCCCCAACCCTGTCCCCCGCTGCCCTCCCACGCCCCCCCCCCCCCCCCCGACAGGCTGACCCCCCTGGCCCATCCCACCGTCCCTCACCGACGCCCAGCTCCCCCCTGCCCCACCCACCTCCCCCCAGCGCCCACAGTTCCCCACCGCCCCCCTGCACCACCACCACATCCCCCACCGCCAGCCCCAGACCCCACCTCCCTGTCTGGCCGGCGCCCGTCCCCCACCAGCGCCCACCGCCCCCTCTGGCCTCCCACCGGTCAGATCTGGCCGGCCACCGGCCAGATCTGACCGGTGGGAGGCCGGAGGGGGCGGTGGGCGCCGGTGCCCCCCCCCCACCCGTCCCACCCCTACCTCCCTCCTCCCTATTTCCCACGCCCCCCCCTCCACGTCCCCGTCCGTCTGCCCTTCACCGCCCTCCCACACCCCCCCACCGGCCACCCTCCCCCATATAATTTTTTTTTTCAAAAACCAAAGCTTACCTCTGATGGCCGATCCTCACCGCTCGTCGCCGTCCACCGCCGCTTGCCACCGCCCCTGGACGCCCTCCACAGCTACAATCGGCTGTCCACCGCCCCTGGAGACGCACCCCCACCGGCCCGTTAAATGGGTGGACCGGCACGAGCCGGCCAACCCGCACGTACCAGTCCGTCCTATCCATGGACCGGTCTGGTACGTGACGAGACGCACAGGACCGTGCGGGCCACTCCATCCCAGCCATGTCCCACGGGCCGGTCGACCTGCTCAACTCCTGGGACGGGCCGGGTCATGCGGGTCGGGCCGACCCGGCCCGAGATGGCAAACCCTGCTCCTCCTTGATGGCTTCATGACCTTTCTTGGACTTCCCCAAAATGTGCTCTCATCTACGATATGGGGGGTGTATATTTATAGTGGACCCCCCCAACTCAGATTGGTTTGGCCCCCCTTATCCGACCCGGGAAGGAAGAGGTGGTTGGGAGAGGAAATGGAGGCGGGCTGGTCACCCCCCCCCCCCCCCCCCCGGCTCGGAGAGAAGGCACACCACCCCCTCTACCTAGGGAGAAGGTGCACCCCCTACACCCAGACCTGGGAAGGAAGCGGGCGACCCCCCTTTGCCTCGGGAAGGGGGCGCGCGACCCCCCTCCCCTTACCGCCCATGGCACGTTGAATGCCACCATGTAGTTCCGTTTAGAGATGTCAAAAATACCCGCAAACCCGATTACCCGCATCACCCGACACGTGATAGATCGGATAATACCCGAATAAACGGATATGGATTCGGGTTTGGATACGTTTGAAATACCAGTTTCATATTCGAATAGGGTATGGATTTAGTGCATCCGAACCCGTACCCGATCCGAACCCGCTCTTAATAATTTATTGTGTATGTTAAGCCTATGATTTTGACATGAACTCAATCTGTTGCTTGTTGAGTTTGGACTTCTTGTTATAATTGTAAGGATATTTTTATAAAATATAAAAATTACTTTAGAAAGTAAAGAATTGACCAAATGTTTTTTTCTAATTCTCATAAATCTCACATTTCTTTAGATGTGGATGTGCACTCGTGTTTTATGGACATATACGGATATCCGTGGATATATACGTACCCGTGACGGATATATCCGTATCCATACCCTCGAAAATAATCGGGTACTATCCGGGTATGATATTTGTAAAATTTTGACGGATAGGGTATGATATTGATCTACCTGAGCCGAACCCGATCCATTTACATCTCTAGTTCCGCTCGACGACTTGCCTGATACCTGTACAATACCTTGTATTGAATACGACGAGGGTTTTGTACCATTTCTTTGCTATCATTGTTGTTGATTTAAATTTAAATTTTCTCACTTAATTCAAGAAAAACAATGGGTCAAACAAATACCCCCATTAGTTCTCCCGTCGAGCCGAAGGTGACGACCGATGATCCATGCACTTTAAAATTTCTTTTGTTTCTTCTGAGTCTTGATGACATGGCGGGATCCTTGGCTTGTTTAGCCCTTTTGCTGACACTTATCTGCTTTGATTTGATTTTTTTTCAGAGGGATTTGCTGATGGCCTGCTCCGGAGATGATCATCGCGGCCGAGCTGCATCAGTCGGACATGAAGAACAAGCTGTTGTCTGTAGTCTGTACTCGGACATCGATGCCAAGGCTTGCCCAACCCACTATTACTTACGAAAATGTGGCTTTCTTGGACCGCGGGTTTACTCTGGTAGCTGAGGGGCCCACTATTGAGGCTGAGCTGGGTGAGGGTATTGTGAATCTGGAGTTAGTCTCCAAAAGAGAACAAAATTTACAGATACCATCGTTCTAAAGACTATGTTGAACACTATCCATTGGATCAGTATCTCTTCAATTTTATTTAAAATTATATTCCTGAGGGCATGGAAGCAGACAACCTGCTCTTGTCAACTGAACAACAATGGCTTGAGCGGGCAATTTTACGAGGCTCGGATAAGCTTATTGTGTACTTGCCCATTATCTTTGTCACGCCCCGAGAGCGGAAGATACCCGGAGACGCGTGACGAGTTTATATCGATCATGTCAATCAGAGTATTAGTGTATTCGACACCAAAACAGAGATGCGCAAGAGTAAAGATAACCCAATCCTTTTATTCCTTCATAAGAGTACTTCTATTACAATCCCTTGAAAATTCTAAACTTAATAAAAAGAAAAGTACACAATTGACTCAAGAAAATATAGAAAAGACAAGACTAGTTGACGCTTTGAGAAGCTCTAATCTCTTTCACTCTTGACCTTCCCCGTCCGTTTGGGTCTCGTCATCGGACTTACCTGAAAAGTAGGGAAACACTGAGTGAGCGAACGCTCAGTAGGAAATTATATCTCAAGAACTAGCAATGATTTTAAGTAATTACATTTTTTCACATGTAAGTGCACTATGGCTAGGCATGCTTGCGTAAAACGACAAGATAGAGAGTATAACAAGAGACAACGAAGTGAATTATTCATGAACTTTCAAGAACTTGTATCAAATATATGTCAAGATATTTATCATGTCATGTGGGAATTGGCTATTTCACGCAAGTACTTTGCCCGTGTCGGGCCACGCTAGTAAAGTCACGCAAGTCGAGTCACACACGCAAGTAAGAGAGAGATTGTGGAACGCCAATTAGATCAAGAGAAATAGTACTTCGGTGCAATGCTTAGACACCGTGATCATTACAACTCCCATGGGCACTAGTACTTTTGGGTGCTCCTCCCAGGACCAGATCGGGCCCTTATATGCACAGCATTAAAAATAGATCTAGGCATCCACGATAATTTATAGCCAATATGGAGTTTCAAGAACAAGCTTTAATGGGATGATAAGATAAGATTTTTATGGAATTCAAGGGCAAGGCCCCTTGAGTAAGGACATACTGGCGATAAAAATTCACGCAAAGCATATAAACCATGACATGTCGATAAACTGGGTGGAATTGATTCCCTAACTTGGGTACCATGACAAGTAAGTGCCCACAAGTAGATGGTCACTCTTTTAATATAGAATTGAGGTCCACAAGAACATCATAATAATGTTTGATATAGAATTGGGGTCCACAAGAACATCACAATAATGTCATGCTTTCCCCATTCATTAAGATAATTCTCATATCATACACATAGCATAACATAGGGCCGGTATACCATGTTTCTATAGAGTGACATGGCAAAGTAGTGTGATAGATTTTTAATGGTACAACCTGCTCAATCGGCCTTGAGGGAATCCAAGGCTCGAGGAGTCTTATGGAGGTCTCTATGACTAACTCGCTAGTCCAAAGGAACGGAATATCCAATGGAGAGCTTGTATGTCACTGAGAGTTAGTGGGTAAACGATAAAACATCATGAAACATGGGACTATATTCACGGATTGGAATATAGTGCCGATATATATATATATATATATATATATATATATATATATATATATATATATACATATGAAACCCTCTGTTAACAGTAATAGTGTAAAATCATATCGCAGGAAAATAGCGACTTAATCTAAGTCATTAATTATCAAATTAACACCTTCTATAGGGGCGTTTATTTACAAATTGACGACTTGTTCAGCAGTCGTCCATTCTGTAATTCTATTTTGCGGAATTTAGATAATATGGAATTTTAACAAAAACGCGCCCTGGACAGGGGCGTTACTTTTCAATTAGCGCCCTGTTCTGGGGCGTCAGTTCAATAAGAGACGACCTGCATCAGGTCGTTATTTCAACATTTTTCCAAGATTTTTGATAATAAAATTTCAGGAACAAATTATATAGTGAGGACCAGAAAAATAGCAGGATTCCACTATGATGATCATGCATTAGATTAGATTCATAGTTTCATAGATACAGAATTTTAAACATGGGTAATTATCAATTATATGAAATTGACGACTTCTGGTCAGGGCGTCAAAATAAGAATTAGCGCCCTAGGTAGGGTCGCTTCTTTTGAAATTTCCCAGAAAACGTTGAAAAACGCAGTAAAACTATATGCATGGATGACCGACGATATTATTAAAGATTTTAAACTAGTTTGGGCTACGTTCTTGAGAAAACCTACCTGATAATGATCTGGATGAAAATACGTGAAGGATGTGAAGAGAAAACGATACTCTGTTCTAAACAGAGTCTTCTAGAAAACGATGTTGATGAAGAACCCACGTTCTTCACTTTGACAATAGAGTTACTACTTGCTGTAGACTTCCTACAGAAGAAGAAGACGATGTTGCAGACAACCTGCACAAGGAAGATGAAGGACATTAATATTCTTCATAATCCATGACAAACGCAGAGGAAGAAGAACATTACATGTTCTTCACGCACGGCAGCAGAGCTTCCTTCAACCAAATAGCCTATTAGGGTTCGACAAGAAAGGTTATTTATAGGGTCTTAGGAATTCTAATAGAGTTAGAGTTCGATTAAAAGTAATATTTCCTTGATAGAATCCTTACCATAATCAATCGAACACGTAGCAATCCTAAAACCCCATGATAGTTTCCTGGTTCGAATGGAACACAATTGGAATTAACGCCTTATGTTAGGGCGTTAATTTAAATTGACGCCTTGGTTAAGGTCATTTCTTATGTAAAACGCGTTGAAGTAAAGGGCGTCTCTTTCAGTTACCTTTTATTTATTTTCGGCCGTTTGGGAATTGACGCCTTGTTATTTGGGCGTCCCTTTTTAATTTCGCGCCTGACGTAAGGGCGTTTCTTTTTGAATTAGCGCCTTGAGTCAAGGCGTTATTTACATTTTGGTTTATTATTTACTTCTTTAGGCTCTTATCATTCATTCATTCATTAAATCTTTTAATCTTATTTTGATCAATTGGGGTTTTTATTTCCTTTTATTTTACCAGGGTTGCTACACCCTCCCCCACTTAAAAAAATTTGGTCCCCAAATTCCATCACATATAAACGTGGAGAGTGTAGAATACATACCTTTTTAGAATAAGTCTGGGAATTGTTTCCTCATAGACTCCTCGGTCTCCCATGTGGCTTCGTGTTCTGAACATTTATTCCATTACACCTTTAGCATGGGAATAACTTTATTCCTTAGGGTACGTACTTCACGATCTAGTATCTTCATGGGCTTCTGTTCATATGTGAGATTCCTTTGAATCACCAGGTCTCCATGATCAATGATATGTGACGGATCATGCACATACTTCTTCAACATTGATATGTGGAATACATTATGAACTTCGAAAAATTGAGGAGGTAAAGCAACGCGATAAGCAACCTCGCCAACCCTTTCTAGTATCTCAAAAGGTCCGATAAATCTTGGCGTAAGCTTGCCTTTAACACCAAATCTCCTTATTCCACGTCCAGGTGATATTTTGAGAAAAACGTGATCTCCGACTTGAATTCGAGATCTCTCCTTCTTGTGTCAGCATAAGCCTTTTGTTTAGACTGAGCTACTTGCAGTCTTTCTCTAATCAACTGTATCTTCTCTGTGGTATCCCTCACCATGTCTGGACCTAATAGTTATTTTTCGCCAACTTCGTCCCAGCACAAAGGCGATCGACAACTCCTTCCGTATAAAGTTTCGAAAGGTGCCATTTGTATACTCGCTTGGTAGCTGTTGTTGTAAGCAAATTCAACCAACGGCAAGTGATCATGCCAGCTTCCATCAAAATCAATGATGCAAGTTCGGAGCATATCTTCAACCACCTGATTAGTTCTCTCGGTCTGACCATCCGTTTGAGGATGAAAAGCTGTACTAAAGTTAAGTCTTGACCCCAGTGAATGTTGTAAACCCTTCCAAAATTGAGAAGTAAAACGGGAGTCTCTGTCAGACATGATCGAAACAGGAATACCATGCAATCTGACTATCTCTTTCATGTATAGTGCAGCCAGAACATCAACTGACCATCGATTCTTGATTGGCAAGAAATGCGCTGATTTGGTCAATCGATCAATGATAACCCATATTCCATCATGTCCTCCTTTTGATTTAGTTAGACCCATGATGAAATCCATACCAATATCCTCCCACTTCCATCTGGGAATATCCAGAGGATGTAGCTTTCCGGCAGGCTTTTGGTGTTCTGCCTTGACTTGTTGACATGTGAGACAGCGAGACACAAAATCCGCTATTTCTCTTTTCATATTGGGCCACCAAAAGGTCCTTTTCAAATCTTGGTACATCTTAGTAGATCTTGGATGGATTGTGTACCTTGATTTGTGAGCTTCATCTAAGATTTTCTTCTTTAGCTCTGGGCAATTCGGTATACAAGTTCTATTTTGGAATAACAACCTTCCATTTGGAGCTAATTGGAACATAGATTGTCCTTCTAGTTCGCCCTTGATTCCTACTAATACCGGGTCACTACCTTGAAGTCCTTGTATTTCGGATAGCAAGTCTGGCTGTATGCTCATATGGGATAAGGTGACACACCTACTGTCCTTGTCCATGCTTATATTAAGTTTAGAGAATTGTTCTAGCAACTTCCACTCCTGAATCATACAATTGGCTAATAGTGCTCTCGGCTTTCGACTGAGGGCATCGGCTATAGGATTACCCTTTCCAGTATGATATTGTATAGTGAAGTCGAAGTCCTTAAGATATTCTAGCCAACGTCTTTGCCTCATATTCAATTCCTTCTGAGAGAAGAGATACTTAAGACTTTTATGGTCAGAGTATACAATAAACTGCACTCCGTACAGATAATGTCTCCATATCTTTAGTGCAAATACTACCGCAGCCAATTCTAAATCATGAACTGGGTAGTTCTCCTCGTGCTTCTTCAATTGGCGAGAAGAGTAGGCTATAACCTTCCCTTGTTGCATTAAAACACATCCGAGGCCAATGCCAGATGCATCGGTGTATATTTCGAATCTCTCGCCTTCAATTGGTAAAGCTAAAACTGGGGCAGTAGTTAGATGATCCTTGAGAGCTTGGAAGCTTCTTTCACATTCCTCACCCCATTCATAACGTATCTCCTTGCGAGTTAGCCTAGTGAGTGGTACGGCTATCTTGGAGAAATCCTTGATGAATCGTCGATAGTAGCCCGCAAGACCCAAGAAACTACGGATCTCGCTAGCATTGGTCGGTTTTTCCCAATTCCTTACAGCTTCAACCTTTGATGGATCTACGGATAAACCGTCCTTTGATATAACATGCCCCAAGAAAGCTACTTCTCCTAACCAAAATTCACATTTGCTGAGCTTTGCATATAGCTGGTTCGTCCTCAATGTCTGTAATGCAATCCTTAAATGTTCCTCATGCTCTCCCTTGGTCTTGGAATAAATCAATATATCATCGATGAAAACCACCACGAATTGATCTAGATAAGGTCTGAATATACTATTCATCAACTGCATAAAGGCAGCATGGGCATTTGTTAGTCCAAAAGGCATAACAACAAACTCATAATGGCCATACCTGCTTCTGAATGCGGTCTTATGAATGTCATCATCCTTGATCCTTAGTTGGTGATATCCTGACCTGAGATCAATCTTTGAAAAATATTGGGATCCAGATATTTGATCAAATAACTCATCGATTCTCGGCAGTGGATACTTGTTCTTGATAGTGAGATGATTCAACTGACGATAGTCGATGCATAGTCTCATGGATCCATCCTTCTTCTTTACAAATAGCACAGGTGCTCCCCACGGGGAAGTGCTTGGTCGAATAAATCCATTCTTGAGAAGTTCCATCAATTGCTCCTTCAACTCCTTGAGTTCAGCAGGGGACATTCTATACGGTGCCTTAGAAACTGGTCCAGCACCAGGGACCAAATCGATAGTGAAGGCTACTTCTCTTTGTGGGGGTAATCCAGGCAAATCCTCCGGAAACACGTCCGGAAATTCTTGCACAACTGGGATGTCCTCTAGCTTAGTCTCCTTAGTCTCCTTAATGGTGACAAAAGTAAGGAAAGATACACATCCTTTCCTTAGTAGCTTGCTAGCTCGGAGAGCCGAAATAAGAGGTGACTTGCTCCGACTCTTAGGGCTAGAATAGACTAGTTCTGGAAAGTCCTTGAAAGTAACTTTGCTGTTACGGCAATCCACAGTTGCCTGATACCTAGATAACCAGTCTGCTCCCAATATGGCATCATATCCCTTTAGGTCTAAACATATGAGATCGATAGGAAGATTTCTTCCTTTTACCAAGACTTCACAGTTTTGATAATGGTAAGTAATATCGATTTCGTTTCCGAGAGGAGTAGATAAAAATATTTTCATCCATTCTGGTTCCATAGGTAGTGGGTCAGCAAACTTCTTAGAAATAAAAGAATGTGATGCACCCGTATCAAATAAGACATGTGCATACTTGGAACAAACTTTCAGTGTACCTTCTACTAGTCTGCCTTCGTCTTGTTCCGCCTCCTTAATTGCTTGGAGACGAGCATTCTTTGTTACCGGACGCTTTCCGTCACCGGCTTGATCATTGAGTAGGGGACAGTCGGGAATCCGATGATCACGGCTCCCACACCAGAGACATGCTCCAAGTTTCCTCCAACATTCTTCGGCCTTGTGTCCGGCCTTATCACAGTGCTTACATACCACCTTAGCAGGTGTAGTGGTGATGGAGAAAGGTTTGGTCTTCTTGAACTTTTGCTCCTGGGAGGGAATGCCTCCATTACTTGGCCTCTTCTTGAAATTAGGTTTGTAGGTGCCGGAGCTAGTAACATTCTCCTTCTTGTCTTTTCCACGGATCCTATCAGACAGTTCCGTGGCATCTTCTAGTAATTGGGCTCGTCGAACCATCTCCGAATAGAGTTGTATGTCCATCGGTGCCAGTTGTGTGATATATTGGGGCCTGAGCCCATTAAGGAATCTTCGAGCTTTCATCTTCTCAGTACTAACTAAGTGTTTAGCGTACCGAGACAGCCTAGAGAACTGCGCTTCATATTCAGCCACCGACAAAGATCGTTGCTTAAGTGCGGCGAATTCAGCGGCTTTCTTCTCTTGAACTCGATCTGAGAAATATTTATTGTTGAAGTGTTCAACAAACTCCTCCCAAGTAACTTGTCCTTGATCTAATGTGGCTTCTACCGACTCCCACCAGCATCGGGCGTCTCTTTCTAATTGAAATGTGGCTAACAGGACCTTCTCTTGGTCCGAACATTGCATGACTCTAAAAACACGTTCTGTTTCTCGGATCCAGTGCTCGGCATCATCTGGATCAGTGGATCCCATGAACTTAGGAGGGTTCATGTTCTTGAAGCTTTGGTGGAGACTTCCTGCTCCACGATGTGCACCTCCTTGTGCCACTTGTTGAAGTGCCTGGGTCATACCTTGAAGAGTGTGTTGCATGTTGCGCCATTGAGCACGTTCGGCAGCCATTGTCATACAATTTCGATAGCTATATTAGTATGTGACGGCGTTATAAGGCTTTTAATTCTATATTGACTTTAACCCTTGGTTCTACCCAATCTCACTTGTTAGAGGTTCAGACTTATCCTTGGACTTGGGTTTTCCTAGGAATTGAATACCCTAGGCTCTGATACCACAAAAACTGTCACGCCCCGAGAGCGGAAGATACCCAGAGACGCGTGACGAGTTTATATCGATCATGTCAATCAGAGCATTAGTGTATTCGACACCAAAACAGAGATGCGAAGAGTAAAGATAACCCAATCTTTTTATTCCTTCATAAGAGTACTTCTATTACAATCCCTTGAAAATGCTAAACTTAATAAAAAGAAAAGTACACAATTGACTCAAGAAAATATAGAAAAGACAAGACTAGTTGACGCTTTGAGAAGCTCTAATCTCTTTCACTCTTGACCTTCCCCGTCCGTTTGGGTCTCGTCATCGGACTTATCTGAAAAGTAGGGAAACACTGAGTGAGCGAACGCTCAGTAGGAAATTATATCTCAAGAACTAGCAATGGTTTTAAGTAATTACATTTTTTCACATGTAAGTGCACTATGGCTAGGCATGCTTGCGTAAAACGACAAGATAGAGAGTATAACAAGAGACAACGAAGTGAATTATTCATGAACTTTCAAGAACTTGTATCAAATATATGTCAAGATATTTATCATGTCATGTGGGAATTGGCTATTTCACGCAAGTACTTTGCCCGTGTCGGGCCACGCTAGTAAAGTCACGCAAGTCGAGTCACGCACGCAAGTAAGAGAGAGATTGTGGAACGCCAATTAGATCAAGAGATATAGTACTTCGGTGCAATGCTTAGACACCGTGATCATTACAACTCCCATGGGCACTAGTACTTTTGGGTGCTCCTCCCAGGACCAGATCGGGCCCTTATATGCACAGCATTAAAAATAGATCTAGGCATCCACGATAATTTATAGCCAATATGGAGTTTCAAGAACAAGCTTTAATGGGATGATAAGATAAGATTTTTATGGAATTCAAGGGCAAGGCCCTTGAGTAAGGACATACTGGCGATAAAAATTCACGCAAAGCATATAAACCATGACATGTCGATAAACTGGGTGGAATTGGTTCCCTAACTTGGATACCATGACAAGTAAGTGCCCACAAGTAGATGGTCACTCTTTTAATGTAGAATTGAGGTCCACAAGAACATCATAATAATGTTTGATATAGAATTGGGGTCCACAAGAACATCACAATAATGGCATGCTTTCCCCATTCATTAAGATAATTCTCATATCATACACATAGCATAACATGAGGGCCGGTATACCATGTTTCTATAGAGTGACATGGCAAAGTAGTGTGATAGGTTTTTAATGGTACAACCTGCTCAATCGGCCTTGAGGGAATCCAAGGCTCGAGGAGTCTTACGGAGGTCTCTATGACTAACTCGCTAGTCCAAAGGAACGGAATGTCCAATAGAGAGCTTGTATGTCACTGAGAGTTAGTGGGTAAACGATAAAACATCATGAAACATGGGACTATATTCACGGACTGGAATATAGTGCCGATATATATATATATATATATATATATATATATATATATATATATATATATATATATATATATATATATATATATATATATATATACATATGAAACCCTCTGTTAACAGTAATAGTGTAAAATCATATCGCAGGAAAATAGCGACTTAATCTAAGTCATTAATTATCAAATTAACGCCTTCTATAGGGGCGTTTATTTACAAATTGACGGCTTGTTCAGCAGTCGTCCATTCTGTAATTCTATTTTACAGAATTTAGATAATATAGAATTTTAACAAAAACGCGCCTTAGACAGGGGCGTTATTTTTCAATTAGCGCCTTGTTCTGGGGCGTCAGTTCAATAAGAGACGACCTGCATCAGGTCGTTATTTCAACATTTTTCCAAGATTTTTGATAATAAAATTTCAGGAACAAATTATATAGTGAGGACCAGAAAAATAGCAGGATTCCACTATGATGATCATGCATTAGATTAGATTCATAGTTTCATAGATACAGAATTTTAAACATGGGTAATTATCAATTATATGAAATTGACGACTTCTGGTCAGGGCGTCAAAATAAGAATTAGCGCCCTAGGTAGGGTCGCTTCTTTTGAAATTTCCCAGAAAACGTTGAAAAACGCAGTAAAACTATATGCATGGATGACTGATGATATTATTAAAGATTTTAAACTAGTTTGGGCTACGTTCTTGAGAAAACCTACCTGATAATGATCTGGATGAAAATACGTGAAGGATGTGAAGAGAAAACGATACTCTGTTCTAAACAGAGTCTTCTGGAAAACGATGTTGATGAAGAACCCACGTTCTTCACTTTGACAATAGAGTTACTACTTGCTGCAGACTTCCTACAGAAGAAGAAGACGATGTTGCAGACAACCTGCACAAGGAAGATGAAGGACATTAATATTCTTCATAATCCATGACAAAGGCAGAGGAAGAAGAACATTACATGTTCTTCACGCACGGCAGCAGAGCTTCCTTCAACCAAATAGCCTATTAGGGTTCGACAGGAAAGGTTATTTATAGGGCCTTAGGAATTCTAATAGAGTTAGAGTTTGATTAAAAGTAATATTTCCTTGATAGAATCCTTACCATAATCAATCGAACACGTAGCAATCCTAAAACTTACCCAGGATAGTTTCCTGGTTCGAATGGAACACAATTGGAATTAACGCCTTATGTTAGGGCGTTAATTTAAATTGACGCCTTGGTTAAGGTCATTTCTTATGTAAAACGCGTTGAAGTAAAGGGCGTCTCTTTCAGTTGCCTTTTATTTATTTTCGGCCGTTTGAGAATTGATGCCTTGTTATTTGGGCGTCCCTTTTTAATTTCGCGCCTGACGTAAGGGCGTTTCTTTTTGAATTAGCGTCTTGAGTCAAGGCGTTATTTACATTTTGGTTTATTATTTACTTCTTTAGGCTCTTATCATTCATTCATTAAATCTTTTAATCTTATTTTGATCAATTGGAGTTTTTATTTTCTTTTATTTTACCAGAGTTACTACAATCTTATCATAGTTTTCCTCTGGGCTTTGCCTGAGAGACACAGTTTCCTAATAGCACTGAGCTGTGTTTCTTTTGTGATTTCGAAACTCTTGGGACGAATGCCAAGACCTTTTCATCATCAACATGGCTGCTTTATAGTCATCATCGAGCTGAGCAGGCTCTGCCATGTTTGACTCCTTCTGTCTCTCGCTTTACTGATGAAGGATACGATTCATTATGTTTGCTTGACCGAATCTTGGGATTAGCTGCACCTAACTGGTATGGATCGTGGTCGGCTATTTCCTCCCACAAGTTTTATTTAGGGGCCATCGAATGGCTCACGGGGGTTCTTCACTTTTGCAAGGTGACATTAGAGATAGTGGGAATATGCCATGCTGTTACTGCAACTCTGTACTGATATCTTTTGCAGGTTTTAGCTGAGCGATTTAATAAACATTGGGCCGCTTTGATAGTCGGCTTGTCGGCCGGTTAGCGCAACTGGAGAGCAGGTGAGCCCCGCCTCTCCCTCACACATGCATGCCTAATCGAGGTCGGGTGACTTAATCGACCCTTCAGGGTCGATTAACCTACCCTCACCCAATTATCAAAAGGGGCCTGAAATATTTTTGTCACAGTTGGTGGGGAGACAACATTAGACTTACGGAGCTTTTATCACATTTTCGGTCTTCCCATCTCTAGTCATCCTTAGGAAGAAATTGTACTTGATGACTTACGTCGCAATCAATTTAATGATCATGGTCAATATAAATTGACCCATTACCATCGATATTTAATGAAGACTTAGCGGGATTTAGCCCTAGTGGGCAAGGAGAAGGCTTCTCATACCACGAGAGTTCCCTTAACCGCCTGGGTCGCTCATTTTTATGATGTCCCTTTCTGTTTCCACAATGGTTTTACCCAGGACGATATTGCAATGGATCAATATGCTCAATTGGGTATAAAACACACTGGAGATGTTCTCACTTTTTGTTTCCACCAAGAAAGGTGTGGAACCCGCATAAGCTTTCCAATATGACTTATCTAATAACATACTTAGCTTAATGGTTTGCTACTTTTGCTGTACTTCATGGGGGAGGAAGGTGTAGTGCGCCCAGAGATAATCTATCTAACTTGTTTGCTGGCCCATTGGACAGAGGCTGGCGATTGCTCTTGCGGCCTTGGCTAATATTTATCATTTCTTTGGTGCTCTGTCTGGCCACAGTTCATCACGAGAGGATCCGAGAGGCCGACTTTGTTTACTGTATTTTGTTATATCCGGCGTTAGAGTACGTTTCTTTTTTCTATAGACTATATTTTGTTAGACTAAACTCTATAGTTAGATTGTTAATTAAATATAATTTTATTTCTATTATTTAAATTATTAATTATATAAATGTTACTTGTATTATTTTAAATTTTAATGTACCTCCACACTCTTTTATAACCCTTCCGAACCCTCCGACTCGTGGGTGGCGGATCAGGATTCGAATGATATCGGATTATTCCCGATATCCGGATCTTGGGTCGTTACACTTGCACTCTCTAATACCACTCGTTAGTAGCCAAACACACCCTAGAGAGGGGTGAATTGGTATGCCAATGAAAATAATCACGTATTGAAAAAACGTAGTGAAAATAAAAATGTAAAATCGCAAACAATCACAAGAACACAATAATTTTTATATTAATTCGGTAAGTTCTCGTTAACTACCCTACGTCCAATCCTCTGTAACTCGCCTAAGATTTTTACTATCCTAGTATCAAATGTTACATCCTCTGTTTTCCGAGGCCAACTCCTTAGTCGATCTTAACATGACTCAACAGATTCTTTTCCAATAATTTTTCAAGAATCATAAGTCAAGTTGATTTTGATCAAGTCACAGCAAAAAATTTGGTAACAGACTGTCGAGTGGGTAATCGGTACCTTCTTGCAAAGAATGAAGAGAGAGTGAAAGGAACAGAGAGTGGGTTTGCGGTAATACATTTATTGACATCATATGAACAGGTGGAACAATCAGCCTTCAAGAAAAGGAAAGAGAAGGGAGGATGGGGGTGAATGGGTGTTTGTGTGCTGCAAAGGCTAGAGATGAAAGACCTTTGTGAAGTTGATCCCCTGTATTGCTCACCATGAAAGATGCCTTCCCAACGTGGCAATCACCCAACAAGCAGATCTTAAGCTCCACCAAATTCGAGTCCCCACCGAGTCTCTCGTAACAACGAGGTGTGGCGACAGTAGCGTCGGCCGTTGCGCCCTCGTGGGCTGACGATGGGCACTGATAGAGTCTCCGGTACCGGCGGGACCTCCCGGCGGAGCACGCGCGGACCCGGTCCCAAAGGAACCGCAGGAGGCGCAGGAAGAACCTCAGGTGACTGGCGAGGCTCCGCCTAAGGCCGAGGGGCACCAGCATCGTGTGGCGACAGCAGCCAGCGGCTGGACCAAAGGGGTGGGGCGTGGCCGTAGCAGGTAACAGCGCTACGTCCAAAAAACTCCGAAGGCCAACACCCGGTAGAAGTTGAAGTGTTAAATTGAAGAAGAAACAGAAAACAACGCATTTGAAGAAGGAAAAAAAACGGATGCGTTAAACCGGCGAAAAATAACCGTCGATATAATATATATAGTAATAGATTCATTGCCATTAGTGACACAAAAGGTGCCATGCTGCCTAATCTAAAATTACATAATTGAATCTCATTTTTAGCACATGAAAAATAAAATCAATCATTTTTATGTGTAAAAAGTGAAAAAAAAGATAAACTATATTTGACTCATTTTTAATTGACATATTCAAATTTATTGAAGCCTATAAAATCACACATCATGATTTGAAAGACGTCTTTTCAAAATCTACAATTCATTTAAATTTAATTTTTAGATAAGATCCTTTCTACCCAAATAATTCGTGACTTAATAGTTATATTAGTGTCATAAGTAATTTAAAATTTAATGACAAAGTTTTATAATATATTATCTTCTTATAAATTATCCAACGCAAAATGATTGTTAACAGTTTATGAAAAGTTTTACTTGCTTTATTGCTAAAACTGACGAAGCTTATACCGTCCAATATTCCGACACCATTTTGATAAAGTAGAAGAAGTGGTCAACCGAGTAAAATTTATTTATAAATAAATTATATGATGTTTTTAAATATTAACAATAGTTCAATAAGAAAATTTAACATAACGCTAAAACGATGGCGACTACAATGATGTTTTCGCGAGAACTCTGATAAAATGAAGTTATTAAATAATATGAAATAAGATAAATATTTTTTAAAAAATAAATAAAAGATTTTTGTCCGGAGACCGTTACATTTTGTTCAGTTCGTCCTTCAAACCGGTGGCTTCCACCACCGGTTCCAATTCCGCGCGCACAAAAAGCATCGCTCTTGTTCGAGCATTCGCTCCCAGTGTGAAGGAACTGATGAGAGAGGCTACGATGGGCGAAAGAGATGCGCGCGGCGATCGTGAGATTGGGGTCGGGGCGCCCGGTTCTCACGGAGGACACCTCCTCTCTTCGTCCTGCCGCAGGAGCTGCTCATGGAAGATCCCTGCTGGTTCTTCGCTCAGAGGCGCCTTCAGCAGATCATCGCCACCTCTCGTGCCCAACCGCTCGTTAGCACCCGAAGGCTCCTTCCTTCTCGCTGTCCGACCATATCTCAGGTGAACATTTCCTCTCCCTTTGCCCGAATCCTTGCAGATGATGTCATGCCAATTCTGGGTTTGTGTGTAGGTTGTGGGCGGGGTTGGGGAACAACAATGGAGGAGGAAGGTCTCTGCTGGAACCAGTGAAGAACAAGTAGGAGCTGAAACGTCGGATGAGGGGAGTAGGTTTCTTTCATCGCCGGTGAACAATGGGCAACACCCAGGAGGCAGAAATCCCAGCTGTCGTGATTTGTTGAACTCACACACAAAATAATCGAACTATGAAATAAAAAGTTTGGATTTTTCTTCCCGCTCCGGTCAGAAGAACAGGTGTTCATATTGTTTTGTTTACTTCTCGTTTCTGCCATCAGTTTATTGTTGATTCAACTGGCGAATGCCTTTTCATTCCATCTCAAGGTGGAAAGCTATCTGCCGGGTACATTGCGCGGGGAATTAGTCTGCTGTGCACCTTGGATGTGCCATCATCAGAATGAAGCAGACGAGTGCGAGCGATGTGACGCGGGATCTCTGTTCAAATCCACGAGTTTCCCCGGAGTCGTCCGGCTTGGAGAATGGCGGCAGGACTGCGCTTGGCGGTGACGAATCGGCAATTGAGGAAGGAGAAATAGAACAGGTGGATGTTCCTCATGCCGAGTCCATGCCCCGTACGCGACAGGAATCCATGGATTCTACGCAATCTGTATGCTCAACAAACCAAGATGTGTCCACGCCGCAGTTTAGTCGCACTGGTTTTGATTGCCACCCGTTGTTCTCTGACGGTTGGGAAGCTTTAAGAAAGTCTATTGTGTACTTCAAGGGGCACATGGTGGGAACAATTGCTGCATTGGATCATTCTTCAGATGCTCTTAACTATGACCAGGTAGCATATCATGTGGTCCTGTCACCCTTTGTGGCTGAAATCGTTGGATTGCTTGCTCTTCGGTGGAATATCCACTGCGATATTTTTTGACAGAGGGCATTTTCCCTTCATCCAAAAGTGTTCTATGGGACAAGTGATTCATGTGACTTGACAAGTCATTGTTCAATCTCATAAATTTTACTTGGGTTTCATGTGCTTTCTTCATCATCCAGTGTATAGTGCTTTAAGCCTTTTTCGGGTTTTCCATCATGTTTCCAACTCTATAGAGGTTTTGACAACCAAACTCTTTGATAAAGAAAAAGTTCAAGGCTGTGAATTCATAAGCAAATCGATGAATGTTATTGAGCTAAAGTATGTACTCATCTTTGATTTTAAACTAATCATAAGATTGTGGATAATTGATCTTTGGCCTATCTCATGTAGGTCTTTGTCAGGGACTTTGTCCCCAGTGCTCTGGCATTCTTGATGAATGACGAGCCTGAAATAGTGAAAAATTTTCTTTTGAGAACTCTCCAACTTCAGGCATCAGAAAAGCACGTGGATTGCTTTACTCTTGGTCAAGGTGTTATGCCAGCAAGTTTCAAGGTGTTGCATAATCCCGTAAGTGGTTCCGAGTCACTGATTGCAGATTTTGGCGGATCAGCCATTGGTAGAGTTGCTCCAGTAGATTCGGGTTTCTGGTGGATCATTTTACTGCATGCTTATACCAAGGCAACTGGGGATTATTATCTACCACAGATGCCTGAATGCCAGAAAGGAATGAAGTGGATACTATCGCTGTGTCTTTCAGAGGGTTATGACACGTTTCCAACACTCCTGTGTGCAGATGGTTGCTGCATGATTGATCGCAGAATGGTGAGGACATATCAGATTACTGTCTGACATTCTATCTTTGCTATGAACTATGCTGGTTTAAATTGCTTATGGTGTGACATTCTTTATGCAAACTCCCGTAGCTGACATTCCTGATCTCCCCCCACCCTTCTCATTCGCAATAGAAACTTCCTTTTATATACTTACCTTACTTGACCACATGATTTTCGACAATTCTGATCTTCCTTTCTTCTTTGCATGACAAATTCCAGTCAGTGAACTTGTGATCGTTTTGTGGTTTTGTTGTTTGTTAATGTATAAAATGATAGTTTATCATATGATTTATCTTGTGACTATTTTGTGGTTTTCAATGAACTTTATCTTATGATTCTCAAAATGATAGTTTCTGCATCTCAACGACTGTAAAATTAGCTCTGGCTATTCCAATGCCTTTTATGCAGAATTCTTATGTCCTTGCCATTTTTCACCTGGGTTGTTGAACAACGGATGCTAGGAACTTAAACCCATGGGTATACCAGGCACCAAAAAGTTTCTACATAGAATAGGCCATCCAGAGGCTAATTAAATTCCTGCTGATTGTCATCCATGTTAGATTTGTTCCTCCTTTTTTATTTTTTTATTCTTGTTTCTAAACAATGCTTAAGCTCCATCAATTTTTATTAATAATAATCATTTTTTGGTTTTTAATTTATCTTTTGTATATATAAATTCTATTTTCAAGTCTTTCTTTGGAAACATTCTTCTTGTTCTGCTCATGCCTTCTCTCTTCTTCCAGGGAATCTATGGCTATCCACTTGAAATTCAAGCATTGTTTTTCATGGCATTGAGATGTGCTCACCGGCTTCTTCGAGCAGATGGGGATGGCAAGGAGTTCTTGAAGCTAATTGAGAAAAGATTAAATGCACTTACATATCACATGCGGAGTTATTTCTGGCTTGACTTCAAACAATTGAATGACATCTACAGATTTAAGACCGAGGAATATTCGCATACTGCTGTTAACAAATTTAATGTCATCCCTGAGTCAATTCCAGATTGGGTATTTGATTTCATGCCAGTGAAAGGTGGATACTTCATTGGAAATGTTAGTCCAGCTAGAATGGATTTTAGATGGTTTGCAGTTGGTAATTGTGTTGCTATCTTGTCATCACTTGCGACTCAGGAGCAGTCTCTGGCTATAATGGACCTTATTGAGGAGAGATGGCATGAGATAGTAGGTGAAATGCCTTTGAAAGTGGTTTATCCAGCTTTAGAGTCTCATGAGTGGAGGATGGTGACTGGCAGTGACCCTAAAAATACTAGGTGGAGCTACCATAATGGTGGTTCTTGGCCAGGTGAAAATCAGTTTACCTTGCCTTTGCTTTGACTCTATCTTGATTATTCTTTTCAAACATCTTCACTGTTACTGTCATTAACTCTCACGGTTGTCCTCTCCAAAGTTTCCTAATGTAATTGTGACATCCTTGAAACTAGGGAATAATTAATTTCACATCACTGAACGTCAACCCTGCACTATAATAGTAGCCTCTTAATGAACTGATAGGAAGCCAGAGGTAAATGTTCCAACCTATTCCTTGTCTCAGATCCCTTACCAAAACTACCAGGCTAGAGCTGATGCTGTCATGGGGAGTAGTTAGATAAGAACAAAATAGAGACTTCAAGCATTGTTAAGCGTGCTACCAGCATGGTCTAGGCCTAGTTTTAACCCCAAGATGGTGGAATTTTTCTTAGACTTCATGTGAAAACCTCGTAGCTCTTCACTCTTTTCTTCTTAATTTGCCTGATAATGATGAAAATTTTGAACCTGTTGCCTGATTGTCACGAGTATATATATATATATTTAAAAGACTCATGTTCCAAGGAGAGCTCAGGTAAGTATGGGTGGAATACTACAAAGTTATTAAGTTTTTGAATGCATTGTTGGCATTACCCATTGATATGGCATAGGACACATCATCTATTAGCTTCCGTTTGCTTTATCTGCCCGGTGTTGGAAGACTGGAGGTAAATTGCTCCTAGTTATGGAAGAATTTTCAAGGCCGGTTTCTTAACCATTGGTACTCTTTTTTCTGGGTGTTGGGGGTAGGATTTCATCATCTTCCTTCTCTCCTGCTTCTTTGTTGAATGGATTGGCTACGATGCTTAACCTACAGAAGATGAATTTCATATTCTCCTTGGATGGTGCTCCGGGATTGCAATTTCTTACCGTTTTCCATTCAAAATGTATTTGTTTTTATCTCACCAAGTCGACACCTGTTACAGGTGGTTGACTAATTTTTTGCGTTCCTACCTCCCATGCCATTTTCAGGCATTATTAAGTAGGCAGCAACCCTTCAGATTCCAATTCTGAAGTTTCATAGACCACTTTCGGCTGCTCCAAATTATGAGAAACTGATAATACACTGGTCTAGAGCTCTAACTGTGCATGAACCCAGAATTTCTGGGTGTTAAAATTGAATACAATGCAGCTGCAATGTTCAACCTGGGCATCGAGATGTTGTGAACTTCGTGTGCTTCATTCTTGTGGTCATCTCATGACTTGCATTGTTTTAAATTATGCCCTGCTCTTTCATTTATGGTGGTCTGGAAATCTTTAAAACCAGAACTGGTTTGTGTTTGCGCAGTTCTTCTGTGGTTACTCACGGCAGCTTGCGTCAAGACTGGTAGGCCTCAGATAGCCAGGAAAGCCCTTGAACTCGCACAGCTCCGCATTGGGAAGGACTGTTGGCCAGAGTACTACGATGGAAAAGATGGCTGCCACATAGGGAAGCAATCACAGAGGCTGCAGACTTGGACAATGTCTGGCTACTTGGTGGCAAAGATGTTGATCGAAGACCCATCTCATCTTGGGATCATAGCAGTTGAGGAGGACCAGAACACGAAGCACACTCTAGCTCGGGCAATGACCTTACCCACCAGGTTGCGATCCTACCGGATGTAGTTCCTTGTTGCCGAATCCCTTCCCCTTTGTCAAGCCTCTTGCTCCTTGCCACGAGAGCTGTCCTGTTGCAAAAGCATATCTCTCTCTCTCTCTCTCTCTCTCTCTCTCTCTCTCTCTCTCTCTCTCTCATCTTTATTTATTCTGTACAAGTGAAGAAGATTCAAATGTATCAGAACTGCTCAAGCTGAACTGCATCAAGAAAGAAAGAAAGAATTTATTTATTAGTTACTATAAATAACTGTATTTTTTAGTCCTTCTAATATAATTATATCCTTTTTAGTCATTATAATTTTCATCGTTATCTTTAATACTCCTTGTTCGGAACATAGACGACAGTATCGATTTTGGCCGAATTCGAAATCGAAATTATTTTTAATTTTGATCCGAAATTAATTAAATAATAATTTTTTTACTAAAAAAGTATGTTTAGTTTCGACCGAAATCGAGTCTTTAGTAGGGTTTTGTTTCGTTTCGAGACGCCCGGCGAGCTTCCTCCGAGAACTCGGCGGTGCAGGAGCGCTCCAGGAACTCGACCAAGATCTGTCGGAGGGGCCCCTCGATCTTGTCGGCGGCCTCCTTGAACTCGGCGTCGCTCACGAAGTGGGTCTGGTTGTAGTCCGTGCCGAACTCGTTCAGCAGCGCCTCCAACTCCGCCCGGTTCACGTCACCGTTGATCTCCGTGTGGAACAGCGCCTCCATCTCGTCGGAGTCCATCATGTAGAACATTGGCGTCAGCAGCGTCTCCTTTACCTGCTGGGTCGTCCTCTCGGAGGACTTGCTCCCCCTGGCGGCCATCGTGTAGTTTTCTCTCGGAGGTGGGTTTCCTTCCGGGCGGTCTAGGGACTCCGGCGAGGTGGGTATACTTCAGATCTCTAGATCTCGGTATCTGACGATGGGTATCACCATCTCTTGTTTATAGGGTGCTTCGCACCACCTCCCCTCCGTCCCACTTCAACAGTGCACCCAAGACAAGATCCGGGAAACCCGGTGAGTGGTTCCCTAACAGCACTGTCGGTGCTATTATTGGAATTATTGGTTGGCCACATGCTAACATCTCCCACTTGGCCAACAAATTATTATATCCCCATTATCCGTGAGTAATATAATATTTCCTTTGAATCACTCCCACTATTCGTGAGTAGTGTTTTCACTCACCATCACGATTCTAATACTCTCATTATCCATGAGTAGTATTTTCGATACACTCCCACTATCTGTCAGAGGTATCATTCTTCTCATAGTCTCACTATACGTGAGTACTATTCCGATACACTCCCACTATCCGTCAGAGGTATCATCATTTTCATTATCCATGAAAATATTTCTTTCTGGCTTATATATTCCTAAGCCCTATTAAACCAACATGCTTAATGAAATTTTCTGCTAAGATAATTTTCGTCAATGGATCAGCAATCACATCACTTGTGGGAATATAAGTAACATTTATTTCCCCTTTCTGTACAATATCTCGAATATAATGATATTGTACTTCAATATGTTTTCCTCTTGAACTGTTTGCTCCACTGTTAATCAGGCTAATAGCCGCTTGATTATCACAATACATCTCAATTGGTCCATCTACCAAGTTGAGATTCAAATCGTTCAAGAATCTTCTGATCCAAACT
Source organism: Amorphophallus konjac (assembly GCA_022559845.1). Taxonomy (NCBI): domain Eukaryota; kingdom Viridiplantae; phylum Streptophyta; class Magnoliopsida; order Alismatales; family Araceae; genus Amorphophallus; species Amorphophallus konjac. The sequence goes on along the minus strand of CM040121.1, from coordinate 34,201,912 downwards.
GCATGAGTAGCAGCTGTACTACATGCAACGTACTCAGCTTCTTGTGTGTATCGAGCAACACACCCTTGTTTCTTGCTTCCCCAAGAAACAGCAGCACCACCAAAGATGAACAAATGTCCCGACGTGGACTTTCTGTCATCTTTATCTCCTCCAAAATCCGCATCCGAATATCCGAGAACCTCAAGCGTATCAGCTTGATAAACTAGACTGTGGTGCAAAGTTACTCTCAGATATTTCATAATCCTTTTAACAGCTTCCCAATGTGCTGGACCAGGATTACTTTGGTATCTACTTACCAAACTGACTGGGTATGCCAAGTCCGGTCTTGTACACATCATTGCATACATCAAGCTTCCGACTGCTTGTGCATACGGCACCATGAGCGGCTCTTGTCCCTCTCCGGGGCATTGACCCTTACACAACCGTTTCTGATGGACTAACGATGTTGGTGCCGGATTGCTATTATGCATTCCGAATCTCTTGAGTACAGACCTCAAATATTTTTCTTGGTTTATACTCAACATTCTAGACTTTCTATCCCTTAGGATTTGTACACCAAGAACATAGGATGCCTCACCCATGTCCTTCATCTCAAACTTTCCACTGAGTTCAAATTTGACTTTATTCAATATTTCTGTCATTACTGGCGAGTAAAATATCATCCACATATAGGGATAACATGATATACTTACTCCCACTATTCATGACATATATACAGTTATCCAACTTGTTTGAAACAAACCCTAGTTGGACAACTACTTCGTGGAATTTGAGATATCATTGTCTAGAAGATTGTTTTAAACCATATATTGATTTCTTCAACTTGCATACCTTTTCCTCTTGGCCTTCTACCTGAAATCCCTCAGGTTGTTGCATATAGATGTCTTCCTTCAACTCTCCGTTAAGGATTTTTACATCCATCTGGTGCAGCTCTAGATCAAAATATGCAACTATTGCCAAGATCATTCTTATGGATGCAAACTTAGCCACTGGAGAATAGATTTCTTGAAAATCTATACCTGGTTTCTGTGTGAACCCCTTTGCAACTAACCGGGCCTTATATTTATCAATAGACCCATCAGCTCGAAGCTTTTTCTTGAATACCCATTTGCATCCTATAGCCTTTCGATTCTTTGGAAGATCGCATAATTCCCATACATTGTTCCTTTTCATAGAATCAATTTCTTCATTCATGGCATCTTGCCATAATTCTGTATCATGCGATTTCATCGCATCTACATAATTCATGGGATCTACGTAATTTTCGTCTTCCATGTCTATCAACAGACATGAAGGCTCACAGGAATACAAATGATAATCATCCATCTATGCTGGTGGAGTTCTCAATCTTTTGTTGCCTATTCCGGGTTGACCAGGCTGCATTTCATTCATAGGTACTGGTTTATTTTCCATATTTTGAGCTTCTTCCTCAATTTCTGGATCATTTCTAGGGTCATCATTGTAATAGTCATCATCTATTACAACCAGGGGTTCTTTCTCGTTTTCAAGAGATTCCTCCTCCTCTAGATTTTCTAGAAATGTCGCATCCCTATATTCAACGATCCCTTTTTCTTTATGAAAAAATCTGTAACCAGATGATTTCTCACAATATCCTATGAATCTGCATTTCAATGTCTTTGAGTCCAACCTATCTTTAAGTTGACTCGGAATGAGAACGTGGGCAATTGATCCCCACTTCTTTAGGTGACTCAGATCGGGTTTCCTCCCATTCCATAATTCATAAGGTGTACCCTCTACGGATTTTGTGAGAATTCTGTTTAAGATATGATTTGCCATAAGCAATGCCTCTCCCCACAAATTCTTAGGGAGAACTGAATGCGATAGCATACATCTAACAGCATTCATCAAAGTTCTATTCTTTCTTTCTGCCACACCATTCTGTTGCGGCGTATAAGGCATTGTCACGTATCTTTTAATTCCGTGTTCTTGACAATATAACTCAAATTCCATTGAGTTATATTCTCCACCTCTATCCGTTCTTAACACCTTAATGTTCCTTCCATGCTGCCTTTCCACTTCCATTCAATATTTTCGGAAGCAATCAAATGCCTCTGATTTTGCATAAATCAGATAAACATAGGCAAATCTGGAATAATCATCTATAAAAATTATGAAATATTCCTTGTTGCTATATGTCTTTATACTTAGGGGGCCACAAATGTCCGAGTGGATCAACCCTAACAATTCGTTTGATCTATGATCTACTGTGAAAGGTTTCTTAGTCATCTTTCCTACTAAGCAATGTTCACAAGGTGTTAATTCCACCTTTGACAAACCCGGCAGTAGGCCCATTTTAATCATTTGTTCCATTTTAGATTTTCTGAGTTGTCCCAATCTAAAATGTCATAGATCACATTCTGATAAAGAACACAAGGAATACTCAGAATCTTCAATATTATTATTCTCAGTGTCAATTACAGGGATACAAAATAAATCATGTTCGGGGACAAACCTCCCCATAGCAAGTACTTTCTTATCCTTCCCTATTGACACTCGATTATTATAGAAACGTACTTCCAAGCCATTTTTCATCAAGGCCGGTACAGAGATTAGATTCCGCCGGATTCCAGGTGCATAGAATACATCTTTGAGGACCATGATGTTTTCTCCAAGATCCAACCTATATGTACCAACACCTTCTACATCCAGATAGGTGTTGTTACCCATGTAAATCCTCTGTTCGCCCGCCTTTAGCTTGTTTAGCGTCACCAGCCCCTTCTTCGTCTTTGCAATATGACGAGTGGCTCCAGAATCGACCCACCATTCATTTGAGTCGATCATCGCGGCATTGCATTCCGTGATGCCGATAAATTCTCTCTTTCCAGCTCTTCTATTTTCTGGGTGTTTGCTTCCACCCTCATTGCCTTACTTTTGGGGACAATTTACCATAAAATGGCCAAACTTCCCATATGAGTAGCAAGCACCACGAGGAACCTTCTTTCCTTTGTCTTGGAATTTGTTGCCCTTAAACTTGGCCCTTTGCGTTCCGAGTGGACGATTCTGGCCGGTGGGCTTTCGATGTACGGCATTGGCCTCCTGCAAGTGCGCTTCTAGTTCTTTCCTCCTGGCCATAATATCCTGCTCAATCGCTAACCGAGCTGGTAAATCTGTGACACTTACAATAGAACCACTCATTCTTAAGGTTGTGGCAGCCATGTCTAATGATGGTGGCAAACTATTCAATATAGTCGCCACATGCATCTTCTCTGGAATTTCGGTTCCAGCGGTCGATAGCTCCTTAGCCATGACAATCATTTTATTCACATGCTCGACAACGCTATCACCTTCCTGTATCTTACATGTGTTGTAACGATGCAATAAGAGTTGAGTATTCACCTCTGTTTTGATGTCATACTTCTCTTTGATAGCTCTCCACATTTCATTGGAGGTTTTGTAAGTTTTGAAAAACTTTATTAAATTATCCTCCATGAACATGAGCATTAGACTTTTAGCCTTTTGTCATCTATTAACCATTGCTCCCGTTTTTTCTTTTCCACTTCCGTGGATGTTTCAATAACTTCCGGAGCATTGGTGTCAATGACATGTTCTATGTTGTCATGGATAAGGGCATATCGGATTTTCCGGTGCCACATGTCAAAGTTGGTTCCATTAAGTTTGTCTAATTTTGCCAACTCCGAAGCAATGAGCTTACTGGCCATTATGATTATAATGAATCTGAAAGGTGGACAGCTTAATTTAATAAGCCTAAACATGATGACAAAAATTAAACTAATGTTTATGTTGATTAATTATATCATTTATTTGTGAGGGGTTTGATTTTTTTTGTTCTGTCTTGTTTAATTAGTGTGGACAAAATAACTAAGAAGTAACAATTAAGTTACAATTAAACAAACATAGCATGCCCAAATAAATGAGATTTTTTTAAAATACTTTGTGTGAACAAAATAACTAAATATTAAGTTACAACTATAATTAGTAAACAATGTTTATTGTTTAAACATGATATATGTACTAACAAGATATGTTTACAAATGAAATTAATATGGATGGGTTCACGTGAAAAAAAGGGAAATGGAACTAGCCCTTTTATCTGTCAGATGGCAGATGGCAAAAAAAAATTTTAAGATTAACTCACTAGATGAGAAAGATCAATATATAAATATATATTAATTATGTATCTAATAACATGGATGCTTTTCTACATATTTTTAAATGTCAAACAATAAGGATAATTAAAATATGAAACAGTAACAGTTTAACAAGTTCAGTTTTAACTGTTTAATAAGTACAAAAAAAAACTTTCAAATCTCATGTCTTACGTAGATGAGTTCAAAATAGATTCTACGGAGACATAACTGATAAAACATGAGTGCACAGAAATAGAATAATATTTTATATGCACACTTTTATATGAAGTCACTTTTCTGTCTAATTCACGTGTACTCACGTGAAGTGTAAGAAGAATGCCCCCTTCCCCCTTTAATAAAATGATGCTTTCTTGCAATTGACGTTACAGGTTTCTCTTTTATTTTTTTTATTTTTATATATTATTATAATTGATGGATGACTTAAAAAGAAGAGAACATGATTAAAGAATGAGATGGGTTCACGTGAAGATGTCTCCACTTTGAGAGGTATGAGTCCTGTTATGTGACAGATGTCAGGTTTTTTTTTATTAACTTCACGCAAGCCACAAAGTGTACCACGTTTTTCTTTTACCACCCTAAAGGAGAGGGCACTTACCTCTTTTCCTTCTCACGATACAGCAGGGGGTTTGTAACGATCCGAGAATCCGATTACCGGGAAGACCCGATAACTCGAGACTCGCACTGCCACCCACGAGCCCGAAGACTCGGAAGGGTTAAAAGGATGGTGTGGAGACTACACAAGTATCACAAATAATTATAAAAATTAAACAGTTATAATATTAAACAGGAAATAAATTAACATTTTACATAGTCCACAATATAAAATGACAGCAATAACAATAGTCCACGACTAGTACAGTGACAAGGAAGAAAAGTACAACTACACGGGACATACCCCGGCTCTGACCTCTGGCACTACTTCCGGGCACCCGCACCACGCTGCACTCCCGACGCGCTCCCCGAAGGTGGCGCCTCACCTGAAACACGGTGAAAACACGCAGGGAATGAGTCTCGGAACAAGACTCAGTAGGGATCACTCGAACCCTACCTCGAAAAATGAGAAACCACTACACTAGCGGTCGGAGAGTACCTCGGAAGGGAAAGCCCTGTACTCTACAAGACAAGACCCTACGGCACGTAAACTGACACACGTGCCACGCTAAGAAGACCAAAGCTCAAAAGTCGAACCGGTAAAACCCAAAGGTCGGAAACACTCGACTGACAGTCTGTCACTCCGTACTCGACAGGAGTACCACCCACTAGAAGCACAGCCGGTAGCGTCCCCTGACGTCTTACACCGCACCGCAGGTGAACCGCCTGACGTGGTAGGTCCTACCCGAGGCGCAGACACCGCACAAGTAACCACAAACAAGTAACTAGCTGGGGTCACGCCCGTCGACGTGGGTCCAACCGCCCCCAACCACGTGTGCACACACAGACCTTGCGTCACTAGGTCTGGTCCTCTGACCGGTTTTCCCCCGTAGCCGGACTCTGGCTACCGACGAGGGGCCTACGGTAACCGGTCCACAAACCGTCTCAAAGGTGAATGCCCGTACACCACTCCCAGGTGAGACCAGCACCTCGTACTGGTGGGCTACGACTAGTGGAGGGTCACTAAAGGAGTAGACTCTCAAGTCACGGAAAACAACGTCGCAACCACAGGTACGAGGAACGCTCCTTGTACCCACACTAACGCACGGTGACACAAGCCGGAGTCACTGCCTCCCGGGACCCCCACGGCACCCCCACGTGTAGCCCCCACATGATGCCCCGCATCAGTCGGACTACGGGTCAGCACAGGGATCGAGACTAGCTCATCCGGGACTCGAATTGGCAAGGAAAAGGAGTCGTGGTCACCGGAGGACCGCCTCCAATGGTCGCGGTCGACCCAGGACCGCTACCACCTAGTCGCGGTCCTCCTGGGACCGCGAACACCCTGGTGCGCGAAACGTGAACGCGGTCGCCTGATGACCGTTTTCACCTGGTAGCGGTCTCCAGGAGACCGCGACCAGACTCCAACGGTCAAAAACCCATCTCGAAGACCGTGCCGGACCCCATGGTGAAAGCGGTCGCCCCCTGACCGCCACCAGCAGTCGCGGTCAGTCGCACGACCGCGATCGCCTGCCGACAGAACAAGCCCCAACGGTCAAAAATCCTGGTGAAGGCGGTCCCCACCCGACCACTACCAGTGAACGCGGCCACTGGTAGACCGCGACCATCTCGGAAAACCGAGAACGGCGGGAAACGGCCAAAAACACCATCCACGCCCCCATACCTCCACCGGAGAGGGGGAAATCAAAGGGGAAGACCCCTGGGGACCCCTAGCATGCATCTAAGCCATCCAAACGTGAAATCGCGGGCTAAAACCATAGATCGGGCGAGCTCTCCCCAAATCATGGAAAACCCCAAGCATGCTCAAACAAGCCCCTCTCGACCTCCCCGCGGCCTACAAACCACGGAAATGAACGGCAAGAGGCTAAGGAACGTCACCCTACCTCAATGGAGCGAATGCTCCGCCGGATCGTCCACAAACCACGAAGAACGCTTGAAGCTTCACGAACTCCCCACACTTCCCACGCTTGCCGCACGCCCACGAGCTCGCCTCGCCGCCACCCACGCGTCCGCGCCGTCGCCCTGCCGCCGTCCACAGCCGGGGAGGGGCTCACCCCGTCCGAATGGGAGAGAGAGGGAGAGAGGAGGGCGGCCACGGTTGGGGAAGGAAGGAGGAAGAAGAAGAAGAAAGAGAAAGGAGAAAAGAAAAAAGAAAAGAAATTGGATTGTATAGAAAATCCGATTTTTCAGAAAAATATCAAAAAATAGAAAAATACATTTCCGGAATCCTCGGAACGCACCGATCGCAACGGTACCACTCGTGCCCGGGTGAACCGCCCGGTTCGCCCGCAGCGAGCTTCCGAAGAAAAAGCCGAAACACACACCGGGAATCGGAAAACACACGCGGAAAAGTCGCGGAACGCCTCCGGACCTCCGAAATGACTCCGGATCGCGCCGATCTGAACACGAAAGATGTCCGAAACGAAATTTCGGATACAACGGAGCCGGACACTCCGAAAACTAGATCCGAGACCCACGAAGAAAGGATCCGAAAGGTCCGGGATATTACAGGGTTGCAGTGGGCAACGATGGACGACGGCATTCAGGTGGGGCTGCAGCAAGGCGGAGGATGCAGGCAGCGAGGAGGGGAGGCCGAGGAGGCTGACGGCGAGGAGGAGAGGCTACGGCGGAGGATGGCAGCCTCAGCGGCTGCAACAGCGGTCCAGGCGGTCCCGGTGGCAAATGGGGGCAGCTGTCGCAGTGGCGGCGAGTAGCGGCGGACCGGCGCGCGGGGACGTCAGCACGCGGTGACTATGACGGGAAGGCCGCAGCAGTGGCGAGGGTGGCAATCGTGAGAGCCCAGCGAGCAGCCGAGAGGTGGAGCCGCGGGGGAGGGGGGCAACACGGCAGCGTCGGCGGTGAGATCAGCGGGCAGTGGCAAGGTAGCCGTAGCAGCGGCGTCGAAGGCGCAGGGGACTGATCACGGCGGCAGCACCGGCGGTGAGGGCTGCCGTAGCAGCGGATGGCAGCGGCGCGGTGGTGAGCACGACGTCCGGGCGGTGCTGCAGTGAGGCAACAGCAACATGAGGCTCCGGCGAGCCGAAGAACTGACAGACGGCCTAGGCAGCGGCAACAGGAGATGGGCCGAGCATGGTGACCTTCCGCAGGGCGGCGGCGACGATGGGCAAGATGGGTCGCGAGCACCGGGCAGCGGTGGACGCAGTGAATCGGCGAGCTGGAGCCGCGGCGGAGCAATGGCAGCAGCACGCGACGTCGACGAAAGGGGGTGGCACACAAGTGAGGATCAACGCACGCTCTGATACCAGTGTAGTTTTCTCTCGGAGGTGGGTTTCCTTCCGGGCGGTCTAGGGACTCCGGCGAGGTGGGTATGCTTCAGATCTCTAGATCTCGGTATCCGACGATGGGTATCACCATCTCTTGTTTATAAGGTGCTTCGCACCACCTCCCCTCCGTCCCACTTCAACAGTGCACCCAAGACAAGATCCGGGAAACCCGGTGAGTGGTTCCCTAACAGCACTGTCGGTGCTATTATTAGAATTATTGGTTGGCCACATGCTAACACATCGGGGGAGACGCCGGTGAGGACATCCGGATGGCGGAGGTGGGCGGCAACCTCCCGGTGGAAGGCCTCCCCAAACTGGACCTGGGTTTGATGGGTTTGGCGAGGGCCAACTCCCCAGCTGTTGCTGCCGCCATTTCGCCACCCAGTTGCACCACCTTGCTCCTCACCTCCACTGCGAAAAGCGTGAGCTTTGTCTACTATGGTGGTACTGGACTACAAACAGGAATATATATATATATATATATATATATATAGATGGTGGGTTGATGGGTCTTCCCATCCAGAAACTCTGACGAGATCAAGATTCGTCGATTCGGTCGTCTCAATATTACTAATTTTTTGTCGACACGATATAATATAGTATTATATTGTATCGTAAAGTGTTAAGATTAAAAAATTATTTAATAAATATATATATTATTATAAAATATTACGTATGATTTAATGATCAATAAATATGTTAATTATGTGTGAGGTAAATATTCAAATCTCACAAATGCCCTATTTTTGGCTTATTTTTTTAAAGAATAATAAAAAGAGTAAGAAAATAATGTCACTAATATGTTTTGAACTCAAGTTATAGTCTTCTAAAAAAAATTTAATCAAGCTATTTATAAAATCATATTTAATATAAAATAATATATATATTATTTAAAACATATAAATTATATATCGATTACGTAACACAGATCAGTCAGTCGTTGTATAGTTCGATATAGACGATAATCTTATATTGGATCGATTTGGCAAACATTAACTGCAAATGTAATATGAGTGGGGGCTGCGTTCATATCTCTGCAGAGGAATCCGGAGTGCTGGCCATGGATGCTCCACGAACGCCTTCGAGGGGGTTCTGTGGGTGGCGCCCTGGTGCGCGCTTGTTCCGGTGGGCGGGCTTGTCGTGCTGGGGGCTTCTTCTCCGGGGACTGGTGGGGATGGGTTTGTCAGTGTGCCTACAGGTGGGATGTTTGCGGAGATCCCTTGTGTTTGTCTGCGAGCTTGATGGGTTTGCAGAGTGGACGTCAATTACGCGCCGTTGCGCGGTGCGCCTCGCCGGCAAGAAGAAGACTGCTGTAATCCCTTTGTAGTAGTGTTTTAAAAACCAGACCGAATCGACCCCTTCCAAGTGGGTCGAGTATCCCAGGTGGTTCGAGAGTCCGCTCAATAACATACGACCTCGGCCTTGGAGGTACCACAAGAATGGGTCCACTCAGGACTATGACAATCTCATTTTGACGAAGTTTGACTTATTTGCAGACTCTCCTATTGTTTTAATTGGATTTTTTTTTTCCATTGGCGAGGGATCTACATCACCGCAATTTTTCTCATCCCATCGGTCTAGTTGGACCCATGGAAAGGTGAGATGCAACAGTTGCTACATCCCTAGAGGTGGAATAGGTGTTATTCCTTTGAGTTAGACTGGCTACACATCTCGGGCCTTCAATTTTTATTTTTTTTTTGGGTGCGAGCTCCATAGTACCCCACTTTTTTCCATCGCATCAATCCAATGGACCGATGGGAGGGTGAGGCGCAACAGTTATTACACCCCTTGGGGTGCAGTAAGTATTATTCTTTTAAGTGCAACTTGCCATGCAACAACTTTAGTTGGCATGCACCCCCACCCTCTTATTAGTCCAACCTGATGGGTGGAACGGGAAAAAGTGGGTTGCATAGATCCAATGTCAAGTAAAAACAATATTTTCTTATAAACATTATGCACATCATGTTATATAATTTATGTCTAATCATCTGACAAACCTCACACGGTTAGTCTACATGGAACGATGAGACTTTAAGAAAAGGCATATTGTTTTCACTGTAATTATAACCCATCAAAACCTCACACTTCTTGCCACTGTTGTGACTTCTACGTTACCAATATTGTTAATACCAGCACCTCCTTTGCAATAGTATGCTACCACATCAACTTCTTACTATGCATTTCAATAACATTTTACCTGATTTTATCCTATCTGCATCATCACATCCGGAACTACTTGCGAAGTTGATTCAGTTACATCTCAGTTTTCTTTTCCTTTTCCTTCCGAACGGAACATTTACTTCCAATTTTCTCTTTAGTACATGTGCTGCCATACACCTAAACCCAATGGTGTTTTGATTGACAAAAATGAGAATCATGCTGCTGCAACGAATAGCAGGAACATTATGCTGCTGTCTTGCCTAAGGTGACCTCTGTAGCATCAGGCGGTCAACTGTTTGATTTCTAGTAGGAGATCACTTTCTTCATAAGAAATTAGAGCATGGTTTCGAAAATGAAGCCATTTTCTTGCTATGAATGGATACGGAAAGACACCCTTTGTGCACCACCCACCGCAAACACCGCAGCCAATGACGGCAACGTAGCAAACTGTCCTGTTCATCCAAACACTATGTAGATGAGGGCAAGGCTGCAAACAACCTCGCCTGTCCTATCTCATACAAGTTAAATTATTGACAACCCCACCCTCATTTGTACCCACTGTGTTTTTTAGCAACCCCCCCCTCCCCCATTTTCTATTCATATTATCCCCAGCATCAATTGGTTATTTGATTGCACGTATTGAAAAGGGTTCAATCATGACTAGTAACAAAAATATATTATACCGCTACGCCCAAACAAGAAAAATGCACACGAGGATATTATACCACATGCAACTCACGATCCTCGTACAAATTTGATGTCAAATATATGCCTTCAGGTTTCCTCTTCAAATGTCCTGAAATGGCTGTGAAGAGGCCGCAACTGCTTCTTTAAGCCGAAATTTCCAGGAAGCCACAATGGCAGTGAAACCCCTTGGATAAAAGCTTTAGAGCACTTGCTAAGGTTTCGGCTTCTGTTGCAGGAACATTGCAAGTCCCCCCATCCACCTCCAGCCGGACGGACAATAAATGTGAAATAAAAAGAATTTTCGACCTGTTCAGAAAATGCAAATGCAAGCATATGAGATGAGGCCAACGTTTAGTAGTTAGCAAGCTAGCTATACCATTAAAGACTGAAAATTACAACATAAATTTACAATTTAGGTGACTGAAAGTACAGAAAGACGTCCCTGAAAGCTGATGTTGCTAAAAAAAAATTGTTTTAGACATGTTTAGTATCAATAAACACCTACGGTCAGGCGGGGGAGGGGGGTGTGCAAAGCTAAGCAAATGCAGTTCAAAGAAAATGTAAAATACGAGCAGTTTTCCCACCCCAAGCTAATGCAGACATGCTATACTTTTGACATACTGAATTCCTAATCGGTTCTGCAAATGGGGGTTAGAATGGGATCCAGAGCCTATAGACAATATGGGGGCTCTGAACCATCCCCGGTTCAATCCAGACCCAGTCTTGTCAACACAGGGTTCACGATTTACATTAGGCCATTTTAAATTTATGTTTTTTTGCATAGCATTGTCCGATCATGCCTTGTGAGAACAAGGTTTTGTGATCGGATGAGATCAACTTGATGCCACAGTTGCACTATACAAATGAAAAACAAAAATATCATTGGTTCTTTGTTGCATGGGTTGTTGATACTTGAGCTCGAGCTCAAGTAGCTCAACAAACAAGCCAAGTGGAGAAACAAGTGGAGAAACAAGTAGCTGGGTCGTCTAAACAAGTAGCTGGACAAACAAGCTCAGCAAACACAAGTGGAGAAACAAGTAGCTCAACAAACAAGTTTAGATACTCGACGAGCTCGAGCTAGTTTGTTGAGCTACTTGTTTCTCCCATCAACCCAAAAACATTTGAATTTAAATTTTAAAAAAATATTTCATATTTAATGCACATAGAGAAGCAGGCGAATGGGTTGGCTGTAAAGTCCTGTGGTGCTGTGCTTTTTCAGATGGCCAATATGGGACTATCCTATGCATGCACTCCCAGCGCCAGCTTTTGGCTGGGAAGTTAAACAAGTCTTTCTGTTTACATTTAAACCATTGAAATAAATTTACTTATTTAAGATTTGAAATTATATTTAAACTTCTAAATATTTGAAAATAGATTAAACAAACTTGTTCGTGAACATAAACGAGCGAAGTAGATTTGTGCTCAAGCATGGCTCGTTTATGAACCGAGCTCAAAAAAATGTTCAAACTCGGCTTGTTTACTTAATAAATGAGTCGAACTCAAGTATCATTCAAGCTGAGCTCGAGTTACTCATCGAGCATGCTGGTTCGTTTGCACCCCACAAAAGAAAAAGGGGGTAGAATCCGTTTGTAATAAACTTGATAAGTAAGATTTCATCTAATAACATTCTGGCATTCTTTATGGTGTAACAAGGGTGCCATGTGATAATGAAACTCGTCTGCAGGAAAGGTATCCAGTTGAGACATTGAAGGGTGTCATTGGTGCAATGTAAGTTTGAAGCGTTACCCATATGAAATGCATGGAAACGAAGAATACCTCCATATGCGTAACTGAAGACTTAGTCAAAAAGTAAATTTGGGCTGGGATGTACAACTGCTTTATCAATTCTCAACTTTATCTGTAGTAGCATCATCCTTTTTGCTGCCAAGTTTCACAATATCTTCCACAAGAATCTTCCCCTCTGTCAGAAAATGGAACAGTTATTTTAAGTTGCTCAAGGTTCTTTATTTATATTTTGCGGACAAAACAAAATTAGAAATGTCAATCTAAATTTGAGGACATAAACCTTTATCCTTGGAAAGATTGCTGATGAGCTCCTGGATGCCATCCCTGCCTAATGTGTCTTTTAGGTACATTGCTGCAGAAGCTACCTCTTCTGGCGTCACTTTGCCGTCATGATCCCTGCACAATTTTCAGGGACAGAGTAATTGTCAAATAAGAAATCTAAACATCAACTTACAAACTAATCCAAGGCACACACTTGCTAGTCATACTAGATGTCGCTCCAAAATGACCATTTATATCCGAGAAGTGGCAAAATGTCATTTTACAGCAAATAGATGAGGTGCATAGCGCCTCGCACTGCCCACAACCCAATTCCCCTCTCGTGCAGTAACCCTCCCTTCCATCTCTTCCTTCCAGCAACCCCTTCCTCCCCCTTTATCTACCCCCCTCGCCTCTCTCTGCAAACAACTCTCAACCCCATGCTGGCATCACACGTTAGGGATTGGCTTGCATGCCACACTAACACAAGTCGAGCAGGTGCCTCAAATAACCACTTTTTATCTTTGATTTCCTTGTTTTTCATTAGTAAAATGCCCATGTCTAGGGAGCACATGTAACAGACACATCAAAGTTAGATGCAAGCCAAGACTCATCTGATCCACTCAATGCATATGTAGATGCAGGAGGAGGCGGCTATAGCTAATGTGGGTAATTGTGACTGACTTTAACCAAGACTTCTATTACTTGAACCATGAAAATTGAAGCATAGGAATCATCTGTAACGGGAAATTAACCTGACCTTTTCCCTATCAGACAACTTTAGAGCTGAACATTTAAGTAGCATGAAACCTGCCACCCCTACCAAGAGAAGGCAATTTTGCAATATACCCACTAAGTCAACTTGCGGAAATTCCACTCTTAACATCAGACTTACTTGCTTAATTTTCAAAACTACCCCTGAGGTTAACATCCTTTGTATATACCAGGACTATTCCATCACTCTTTTATATACAAATAATTGGATAAAAGCACCCTGCCTCTTTGAGCACAAAAGCAAGCAAGCGAGTGATATTAAAAATGGCAATTCTGCAAGTAACTCAACTTCATAAGCAGGGTGTTGAACCCCACAAAGTACATGACAAATTTCTGATATTTTCAGAAGTTTTCAAAAATAAAAAATCAAATGCACTATGTGATGGCCATAAAATGACAGAAAATCGTCGCCGTCACACGGGAGCCTTTAAAGGTTCCGCTAAATGAGACTATTCACAAATTTATACATGCTTCCATGCACGAAAAATTTTAACAAATAGTTGATGGACGGAGTGAAGCCACTCACTCACACATTAAATCAACCACAAAAGGAGTTATCCCGTCTTATAGACCAATCCCGGCAGTCGGGGGTTTGTTTCCCACACGGCGGCAGTCCCGGACAGCAAAGGCGTGGCCAAAAGCAGAGAAAGGAGAGCTCTCCACGTGATACAGCTCAATTCCCAAAAATAAAAAATGATTGAAAGGGATGGGAGGGCCTTTTTATAGTCAAACCAACCCACCAAGAGAGCAAGCCCCCCTCCACCCCTCTCTTCTCTCTCACAAACAGCAGAGGGACTGGACCTCCGGTCAGACAGCGCCGGAGGGGGACCCCCTCCAGTGACATTGAACCGGAGGGGGGACCCCTTTGGTTGCGCGGTACCGGAGGGGGACCCCATGGCCCTCCGGCCCTGCAGACCGGAGGAAGACCCCCTCCGATGGTTTGCAGACCGGTGGGAGGCCCCTCCGGCCATGGTAGTACCGAATAGGGACCCCCTCCGGTGCGTTACAACCGGAGGGAGGTCCCTCCGGTCATGCATACCCCCTCCAGTCCATTCTTCCTGCTCAAAAACAAAAAGAAGGAACAAAGAAGAAAAGAAAAGAAAAAGGCACACAAGGGGTGGAGAGGGTCATACCTTGGCCTTTCACCTTTCACCGGACGTGGTGTTCCATCGGAGATCCACTACCTCCGTCCCACCTTCCAGTGCCTATAAAAGGAAGCTAGGGGCGCCAAGAGTAGGATGGATTCCAAGAGTTCCAAGACCTCCAAGTTGAAGACGACTTCCAAGCTCAAAGAGAAGAAAGAGAAGAAAGAGAAGAAGAAGAAAATGAGGCTCAAGAAGAAAAAGGAAAGAGGAAGGCTGCGCAACCCCCCTCCCTTTTTTTTGCTGCCTCTTCCCTATCAAATTTGAAGACAAATTATAAGAAAGCCCTTATATTAGGGTATGTTGCCTAAAATACCCCTGAGCATGAAAGAAGCATGTGTATTGATTGGAATATGACATGAAAGTTAGGGGGAAATGAATGAATGTATGAAATATGCCAAAGTTTAGCACATTAATATCACATTGTGGGAAAATCCCTACAAGAACCCGAAAGTTGCAATTTTGCCCTCCAATGTTATGAAATTGTGCAAATACACATGTAATTCAGGAAAAAACCTGAAAATTCCGAAATTCAAAGAGATGGTTCAATTGCGTAGAAATGTTCTTCCAAATTGGAGACATGTCCTTGTGACATCTCAAAGAGCTTAAAATTACAATTTTACCTACAATTTTCACGAAATTGCACGAAGGTCTATACACATATAGAAAAATAAAGAAGAAATTTGAAAAAAAAAAAATCAAGGGCTATACAAAGATGCCCTGATTATGAGGAGAATTGCAAATAAATCCCTCTAAAATAGAGAATTGCAAATAAACCCCCCTCAAGGGGACAATTGCAAATAAACCCCTCTTAAGGGGAGAATCACTCCTAAAGAAAAAAAATACAAATAAGCTCTCGTATAAAGAAAAAATTGCAATAATGCTCTTACTAGTACAAGGGAGTTTTTTCTCGGGACAAAAATCTTATAGCCACTACTATAAGGGTAGAGAGAATCTTAGGCAGTCAATCAAAGAAATTCGAACTCGGTCCGATGTAAATAAACACCGACCCCGGTCGGTGGGAAAAAATCTCGTACATGAACCCTAAATCATCTGCTAAATCAAGCGCACGAAAATTACAATATGCATGCTAATTAGCCTAAATATATGTATATTCATCCAACGAAATAGATATCTAAAATTCGGCGTGCAAATAGACTGACACGTCCTGTGAAACTTTTCCTACCTTTTATCTTTCTGCCAAAATATCTTTAATGCCTTTGTGAAGGCCCTGATTTCCCTTGTTTGCCCTTTCAGGAGGGAGCAGGGAGGGTCCAACTTCGACACCAACTTTAAGAGAAAGCAATCTGCTTAGACACAAATTTCTAATGGCGATGGTTACGTACGGGTCTTTTATCGTCACCACTCACGCCAGATACGACTATCTAGCAACCCCAATTATATTTAGGGATTTTCCAGCGATTGTCGGACCCCCCTTCTTTTTGGGGGGTCATCCCCGCTATGCAAGAAGAATCGGTTGCTCCAACCGAAACTACTCTACCTCGAGGCATTAGGTCTCACCTTCCACAAGGCCGAGTCTTCTGGGTTAATACTATCTCATGCAATGTCACCCCTGCCAAATGGGGGCAATGCGGAGCTGGCAGAACAAAAAGTCGATGGTGGCTACTTCTCGATCCGAAAAAACGATTCTTGTCGAAAGTCTTCGCATCCGGCTCGATGACGGTGAGCCGATATTGCCACAGGACAACCACGTCCTGACCGTCTCAACATCCAACCATTTCGCACTCCTTCACAGGGTGCGTGAAGACAAACCGGACTTCAAAAAAAAGTCCAAGTCCAAGAATGGGGGGAATGCAACCAAAGAGCGCTCCCAGAAGATGAAGCAAACTTGGGTCGCCAAGCAGGAGGCCCATGCCATCAAACGAGCCATGGCAACTAAAAGCCCAATCAAGCTCTTCGACATCCCAAGATGTCAAACCCCTATGTCCACGAGGACAAAAGAGAAAGGGGGTTTACCAAAAGCCAAATTTCACTCAAACCTCAAAGCCAATCCGAGTAGAAAAAAATACCCATGTTGAGGCCCCCGCAACATGAGTTTCAATCTTTGACAGGCTCGGGACACTAGCCCGCCCAAGGTCCAACCACCAAAGAAGACAAGGGTAGTTCAAATGTCCAAAGCTAGAGATAACATGAAGGTCTGCACCTGCTATGTCTCCGGCAGAGAGCCAATGGAGGCTACTGGGATTCTAGCCAATCCAAATGAACCCGCTGGAGTAAATGACCCAAATCTTGCGGTGGATGCAGTGTACCTCAATACTAGGAATGCCACCAGAAGAAGCCTTCAGGCCCAAGTTAGTGGCCATGCGTAGACCTCCAGCCAGGGTCAACATCGAGGTCAAGCCCAGGAGCAAGTTCAAAATCAGGATGAGAATTTGCCCCAAGAAGAAATGGACCCCGATGAAGTCATAAGCATTCATGGAGAAGGGGGCACTCAGCCTATGGGTGGATATATTAACCCGGTGTTTGAGACTCCTATGAGGGCTGCATTTCATACAATGTCCAACGATAGTAAGTTCGAAACCATGCAGCGTTGGCACATAGAGATGACTAAGCTCATGCTCGAGCTGAAGCAGCAAATGAACGCAAATACTCAAAGGCATGTAACACCGGTGCACAACCAAAATCCCCGACGAGAGCAACGGCTAGGTAATCCCGCCATGGTCAACCGACAAGTGGTTGCACCCTACAATATGGTTGTTGAGCAAGGACCAAGCCACCTCGTGCTCCGCTCAATGTCCAATCTTCCCAAACTCCGGCGACGGAAGATGTCATCGCCCAAGTGCCCAACAATGTATGATAGAAAAAATAGTTGAAGACAAGTTCACCCGACGCGGCGAGGGTATCGCCACTGTTGATTAATACAGTGTGCCATACCCATTGCATCATCAATTCAAGAAGCTTCCACCGGACTGCCCAAAGGCACCAAAACAGTAAAAGTTCAATGGGCAAAGGTCCTCACATGAACACTTGGCCTATTACATAACGGCCATGGGTGAGCTGGCGCTGGAAGAGTCATACCTCATTTGCTATTTCGCGACCTCCTTCACGGGTAGTGCGTTCCAATGGTACTCAAGACTGAAACCCAATTCTGTGGTCGACTGGGCCGATCTCCAGAAAAAATTCATCGATCGCTTCCAAGCGGCCGAGAGAAAAGTCTCCATCACAGAGTTGTGCTCACTCAAGCAAAAAAGAGGGGAGACTACACTGGACTTCATCAAGCGCTAGAGAAATTTCAACATGAGATGCGACAACCCTCTTTCCCAGGAAGATGCAATAATAATATGTCGAAGGGGCTTGTTGGTAAAAGTTAGTGAAAAACTCTTGGGGACAAATATTAAAAGATTCGACTGGCTAAATTCAGTCGTTGCGGAGATCGAAATATTTTTCGCCGATAATCCAACATTCACACCCTCTAAAGGTAAAGCACCTAAGGATCATAATGCCACCGGGAAGGAGGCAAATGTCGTCGACTTCTCCCCTACGAACGGGACCGGTGAAAGAGCGACTCTGACAAGAAGTCCAAATGGGAGGCATCAGCAAGATTGTCAGAGCGTATGAAAACCTTATTCCTTCAAGAAGGAACATACCAAGAGACTCTTCAATCTCTGCATGAAGAATAAATTAATATCTTTGCCAGATCCCAAGAAGCCGAAAGACATAAACAAATCGAATGACCCCAATTATTGTGTATATCATCGCATATTGGATCATACCATTGAAAATTGTTATCTTCAAGACGAGGTGGAGAAGATGATCCAAAACCAACTCATCACAATGAAAAGTTGTTTAGTGGATCCCCCACAACCCCACGCTTGAGACCAGCCGACCCAATCGGTCAATGTAATTCACCATTCAATCAGTGGGAGTCTGTGAGACACGGAAAAAATCTAGGTCGACTTTTATCGTAGATAAAAGGTAGATTTTCATTCTTTTTGGAAAGAAACATCCCCCCCATCTGAGTAGAGGGTGATTCCGTGTGTGCGCATCGTATCAGACGATTTGAGTTCGGGTGCTGGACCTCTCCCCACTGACCGGAGTCAGTGTTGATTTACATCGGTCTAACGTCCGAACACCTTTGTTTGACTGTCAAATAAATCCCAAAAGTCTTCTACGGGGGTTCTGATGTTGAGGGCAAACTCTCTTAGAGGGCTCACAATGTCTACTCACTCACCACCGACCAACAGAAACAATTGAGTTAGGGTTTCAACTGAGGCCATGTTTGGGTAAAACCCTAGGATTTAGGAATATGAAGATGATTTGGGGGAAGCCATAGGCATTTTTGAAATAAAGGAAGACTTTCTGGACCCCGAGGGTATTTTGGTAATTTTACCAACTCGGGTATTTTGATAATTTTCCCAGGTCAGAAGTATTTCTGAAATTTCTAGGCTGGAACGGAAGTAGGATCGGGTCCTTGACTCCCCAAGGCGCTGAGGCTCTTTCTGGAGGGTTTTAAGGGCTCTGAGACCATTTCTGGGTCAAAATGGTAGTTCGGTAATTTTACCACACCCTATGCAAACTTAGGTTTGAGGTGGCACCCAGGTGTCGGACTGCGCTGACAATGTTTCCGGATCAAAGGAATGACAAGGGGCTTCGTAGAAGACATAAAATGTCAATTTGGTCGAAGGAGGGGTTTATAGGCAATTTTGACAAGTCGGGGGTTTTCTTGTAATTTTCCCCAGTCAATGCATAAAGAAGACATGAAGTCATAGATTACATTTATGGCCCAAATGGGTACAAGGGTTGTCGGCGAGTTGTCGACTGTACAAAGATCCGCACCAACGCGGGAAGTAGGGGCGTAGCCCGAATTACAAAAGATTGCAAGGTATAACTGCAAATTACAGGACTTTTGTCTCTTACGATCCCGGGGAGGACATTTTTGTAATTCCGTCATTATAGGGACAGAACCACATAACTTAGTCGTCCCGAGACGTAAAGACTTACAAAACACGGCCCTCTGAGGGGCATAATTGCCAACATGGCCCACTGAGGGGCGTAATTACAAAAATACCCCGTAGGGGCATGAGTACAAGACCCGGGGACTTACCCCTCACAGGCCAAGACAAACAAAACAAACTCCTCCGGATGCTTGGTGGCTTCGTAGGTTGTCGATTCTTCCTCCACTTAAACCCATGGGGGTCTATTTATAGAAGGCGGGAGGGCCCAGAGGGGTCAAACGAACAAATTTGCCCCGATTCTGTCAAGGTGGGGTGGCAAAAAGCCATTTTGACCCCTCTGGCCACCAAAAAGGGCCAAATGACCCCTCTGAGGGGGACAAAATCTCTCCTTTTTTTTGAACACCGGAGAGAGGGGGGGGGTCGCGCGACCCCTCTGGGATGCCAGCGGGGTCGCGCGACCCCTCTGGGATGCCAACGGGGTCGCGCGACCCCGCCAGTCCACAGTGGGGTCGCGTGGCCCCGCTGGGATGCCAGAGGGGTCGCGCGACCCCGCCAGTCCACAGCGGGGTCGCGCGACCCCCGCCGACCCCGACGGGTGGCCGCGGCCCCCTCTCACGTCCGGGAGGGGTCGTTTGACCCTCGGGCATGCGTTTTGGCCCCTCTTCGTGTCGTTTTGCTCCATTTCTGTCAACCTGAGTTGAGAAGAAGCCGTGGTGGCACTGCATGGGGAGAAATCTTCGCGCCCGTCCGTGCCATGTGATACACTTGCTCGGCCGCTTTGACAGGCGTGCATGCATGTCTTCCTCTTAACTTCCATTGCCGCGATGCCACTTGTGATAATATGATCGGGCCGATAGACCCTAAATCACGGAGGTACTCCGCGGTCCGACGACATCGGCGCTACACCATATCTTTTCCGTCAGTTGTTTCGGAATGAAATTCTCGAAGTATTTTGAGAAAATTACGGGTGCAACAAATGCCCCCCACGGAACGTTCGTCGAGGCCGGAGGCAGAGGCGGACGGTCCGTGCCCTTTGTAGTATTTTTGGGTATCTCCTGAGTCTTCATGACATGGGAAGATTGTTGTAGGATTGCACCTCACTGCTTCATTGCTTTGCAGAAAGCTGAGAGTTGATGCATGCTTGTCTCAGTGAAACCCACCAGTCTAGAGGTGACCTAAGTCTATCTCGGCGAGACACTTTGACCTGAAGCTGATGTCGACCAACCCTTAGGGTATACTGGCCAAAGTTAATGTACACCGCCCCCTAGGACATATTGGCTTGAAATCAGATGCTGGTCAATCTTTGGGGGTGCATTAGCCAAAGTTGATGCGGACCAGCCCTTAGGACATATTGGCCCAGTGTTGATGCAGGCCTGCCTCGGAGAGGCTTGCTGGCCCGGAGTTGCTGTGGACCTACCTCGGCGAGGCTTGTTGGCCCAAAATTGATGTAGGCCTGCTTCTGAGAGACTTGTTGACCTGAAGTTGTTGCAGGCCTACCTGAGAGACTTGTTGGCCCGAGAGTTGTTGTAGACCTGCTTCTGAGAGACTTGTTGGCCTAGAGTTGATGGGGGCTTGCTTCTGAGAGACTTGTTAGCCCGAAGTTGATGAGGACCTGCTTCTGAGAGACTTGTTGGCCCGAGTTGATGTAGGCCTGCTTATGAGAGACTTGTTGGCCTAGAGTTGATGGGGGCTTGCTTCTGAGAGACTTGTTAGCCCGAAGTTGATGTAGGCCTGTCTCGAAGAGGCGCATCCATCTGAGTCGTCGTTGATTGACTATTGAGCTGTGATAGCTGGAAATTAACATTGGCCGACCCTTGGGGGTGCGTTGGCCAAAAGTCGTGGTGCTGGCTGACCACTGAGATGTCACTGAAGACATGTCAGCTAACCGCTGAGGTGTGTAGCCGTAAGTTAAAGCTGGCTAACTATTGAGGTGTCGCCACAGATGTGCCGGCTAACTTCTAAGGTGTAGCCGAACATGTTGATGTGTCGGCTGACCACTGAGGTATGTCGCCGAATGTTGAAGGTGGCTAATCGTTGACTTGTGATAGCCAGAGTTGACGTGGACCAGCCCTTAGGGCATGTTGGTCTGGGTTGATGTCGGCCGTACACGAGCTGAGACAGATATCATGTAGCACAGACTCGAGTGCAGTGTCACCCTTCAGCTGGTGAGGCTTCATAGCTGCCTCAGAGTTTCCTGGCCCTTGGGATGGAGTGGCCGAATGGTCCTCAACTTGGTGTAGCATTGCCAGATGCATGCATTTGGTCTCCCTCGGGACGCCTGGATGACTGAGCTTGCGTCTTTATGGGAGGAGTTCGCCCACCTTCGTGGAGCATGGGCAGATGGCCTCCCGAAGAGTGGAGGAACTCTTGCAAGAGGTCCAGGAGACCAAGGAGGAGCGCAGTCTTGCGCGCGCCGATGTAGACTCTTCGCCGTAAGCTTGAGGGACTCCAGGAGGAAGCTCTTTAGAGTGAGACTCGCCTTGCTGAGCTGAGGAGGAGCGAATCTGATGCTTGATAAGCCTTTTATTTTTTTCTTCTTCTTCTTTTTTTTCACTTTACCAGCCCTACCGCCCTTTCGGATTTTCGCCAGGACTGGCCCCCTTTAACTTTTTCCAGTGCGCCCTTGCGGGTTTTCACACTGAGGGGTACCCATTTTTGCCTAAGGCGCTCTTTTGGGTTTTCACCTTAGCCGGGTTAAAGCCTTTTTGCCTTTGATTGCTCTTCTAACAAAAATAACCAAGTCCGCTGGGGCCTCAATATTTTTAACCCCGTTTTTTTTTTGAGGGTCCTATAATGCCAGAAGGCAAAGAGAAAGTGGCACTCCCGTAGGGACGTGTGTGCCACAGAGGTGGAACAAATGGGTAGATTTGATTGTCCGGGTGGGACGAATGAATCAAATCTGTGAGCCGAAAGGCGAAACGGGTTGATAGCATGAGAGGGCGTACTGAGACCGAACCCAAGAGGATAGAAACGAGCCGAAAGACGTAATGGGTTGGCAGCCCGAGAGAGCATACTGAGACCGAACCCGGTGGGATAGAAAGGAGCCGAAAGGCGTAATGGGTTGGCAGCCCGAGTGAGCATACTGAGACCGAACCCGGTGGGACCAAGAGGTGTAGTGGGTTGGCAGCCCGAGAGAGCATACTGAGGCCAAGCCCGGTGTGACAAGATGGGTGGATTCGACTATCCTAGTGGGACGCAATTAGCCAAATCCAAAACCGAAGGTTGACCGGGTTAGCAACCCGAAGAGGGTGTGCATATGCCAAGCCCGGTTGGAACAGCAAAGGAGTTGATTTAACAGTCCGAAAGGGACATGAGAGTTAAACCTGGAGGCCGATAGGCGGGATGGGTTGACAGCCCGAGAGGGTATACATAGGCCAGACCCGAAGCGATGAAAGGAGGGGATTTGACAGCCCGGGTGGGACGTACGCGTCAAATTCGTGAGCCGATAGGCAAATAGGGTTGGCAGCCCGACGAGGACATGCAGAGGCCAAGCCCGTGGGGACAAAGGAATAGACTTGGCGATCCCGGTAGGATATATGAGTCAAGTCTGAAGCCAAGAGGCGAGATGGGTTGACAGCCCGAAAGGGGCATGCAGAGGCCAGACCCAGAAAAAGAAAAAGAGTGGATTTGACAGCCCTAGTGGGACATGAGAGTCAAACCCGAAAGCCGATAGGCGAGATGGATTGGCAGCCCGAGAGGGCATACTGAGGCCATTCCCGATGGGACAAAGATAGGTTTGACAGCCCTAGTGGGACGTGAGAGTCAAACCCGAAAGCCGATAGGCGAGTAGGTGGGTTGGCAGCCCGAGAGGACATGCTGAGGCCAGACCCGGTGGGACATATGCCAGAAGGCATGATGGATTGGCAGCCCGAGAGAGCATACTGAGGCCAATTCCAAAAGGAAAGGTGAGCCGAAGGCATGGTGGGTTGGCAACCCGAGAGGGCATACTGAGACCAATCCCAGAAGGAAAAGTGAGCCAAAAGGCATGATGGGTTGGCAGCCCGAGAGGGCATACTGAGACCAATCCCAAGGGAAAAATGAGCCGAAAGACATGATGGGCTGGCAGCCCGAGAGGGCATACTGAGACCAATCCCAAGAAGGTTAGATGAGCCGAAAGGCAAGATAGGTTGGCAGCCCGAGAGGACATACTGAGGCCAAACCCTAGAAAGTAAAATGAGCCGAAGGGCATGATGAGCTGGCAGCCCGAGAGAGCATACTGAGGCCAATCCCAGTGGGACAAAAAAGTAAGTGGGTTTAACTGCTCGGAAGAGATACATGAGCTAAACCCGGAAGCCGATAGGCGGAATGGGTCGGCAGCCCGAAAAGGGCATGCATAGGCCAAGCCCGATGGGACAAAGTATGACAATGCTAAAACGTCAGTGGGACTAGCTGTCATGGGATGACATGTAAGGCGTAGCCATGGTAACCATATGATGTTTTGGCGAGATGGGGTGGAGTCATTGACTTAGAGCCACCCATAAAATAAGCAGAAAGAGGATTTTTTTTTTCACATTACCAACCTCACCGCCCTTTCGGGTTTTCGTAGAGGCTGGCCCCCTTTAGCTTTTTCCGGTGCGCCCTTGTGGATTTTCACACCGAGGGGTTGCCCATTTTTGCCCGAGACACCCTTTCGGGTTTTCACCTCGACCGGGTCTGTGGCCTTTTTGCCCTCAGCCAACCGTTGAAGGCTGACTGAGTCCGCCATGGTATCAGTATTTTTAACCCCTTTTTTTTCTCTTTTTTTTTAAACCTTCACTGAGGAGAGGTATTGTCCTGTGAGGACTGCTGTGGAAACTCCTGCGGTGGCACATGGTAGAGCTTCATATGCTTGCCGTTGAGAGGAGGGAAGGGATTATCTCCCTTGTGGTCAAGGACCGTATAGGCCCCTCCTTCGTAGACCTTCTGGATGACGTAAGGCCCACGCCAATTAGGCTGGAGTTTGCCGCTGGATCGTCCCGCGACAACCTCCTTTTCTTTGACCATGACGAGGTCACATTTCTTGAACGCCCGTTGCTTGACCAGCTTATCATAGGCACGTGTCATGCGGGCTTGATACACTTGTAAGTGTTTGTAGGCTTTGAGTCTTCGACCTTCAAGGCTGGACAACTCTTCAAGCCTCCTTTCTATCTCGGACTGGTCTTGGCCTAGCAATCCAGCGTGCACAGCAACGCGGTATGATGCCAGCTCGATCTCCCCAGGGATCACTGCTTCAGCTCCATAGACCAAAGAGAATGGGGAGCAACCCGTGGGGGTTTTGTAAATAGTCTGATAGGCCCATAGGGCTTCGTGGACCTTCTCACCCCAATCCCGTTTGTGGCCACCTACTATCTTGGACAGCAGCTTGCAGAGGGTTTTGTTGAAGGCCTCGGCTAACCCATTGGCCTGGGGATTGTAGACCGACGACGCTCTCCAGTCAATATGGAACTTGGCCGCCAGCGCATAAACAGTCTTGTTCTTGAACGGCGTGCCATTATCGGATATAATCCGACTGGGGATGCCAAATCGGTATATGATATAGTGCCGCACAAAACGGGCAACTATCTCCCCAGTAACTTCCCGTAGTGGAACGGCTTCCGCCCATCTGGAGAAGTAATCGGTGGCAGCGAGTATGAACTTGTGCCCCTGGGACGATGGTGGGAATGGTCCCACAATATCCATACCCCACTCTGCAAATGGCCAAGTAGGTGTTGTTGGATGGAGCGGGTTAGGTGGCCGGCGAGGGACTGGGCCGAATGCTTGGCATTGATGACATGTACGAGCATATTGATTGCAATCTTCGTACATGTTGGGCCAGTAGAACCCTTTGAGCTTGATGCTATTTTTCATCTTAGCTCTTGCCTGGTGAGCTCCACACAATCCGGAGTGGACCTCGTGCATGACGGTCTTCGCTTCCTTGGACGAAAGGCACCGCAGGAGGACCGATCGGTCTTTTTCATGGATGAGCCTAAAGAGCAGACCGTCAATCAGCTGGTAGGATGTCGCCCTGCGTAGCAGTTGCACCCTCTGAGCCCGATCAGGAGGGAGCCAGCCGTTTTTTATTTTTATAATTGGCTCGCGCCAATCTCCTTCTTCGGGAGCATTCTCCTCTTGAATGTTGTCGACCTCATAAACAGTGAGGCCAGATTCTTCGTCGAGCACACTTGGCATGAGCCTTCGGTGTCTGACAGTAATATTTAATTCTCCCTCAGGCGGGAGTTTTAGGGCTGCTGCCAACTTTGCAAGAGCATCAGCCTGGGAGTTGCTGTCTCTGGGGACATGGTCTATTTCAAATAGGTAAAATTTTTCTTTGAGCCTCACGACGGCTGCATAATAGGGGACGCGCTCCTTCTTCCGATAATCATAGACGCCCAGTACTTGTCGAATGACGAGCTGAGAATCCCCGTACACTTTGATGCACTTGATGTCCATCTCCAGTGCCAGTTGAAGCCCAATAATCAGTGCCTCGTATTCGGCCTCATTATTGGTTAGCGACTTCATGAGAGCGCAAGAGTTGTGAAGAATGCCGCCTTGTGGAGATACAAAGACTACCCCCGCGCCTGAGACATAGTCTATGAGGCAGCCGGTCCTTTTGATTGTCCGAGAAGCACCATCAAAGTATAACTCCCAATGTGGGAGATCAAGGGTGAGGACGCCTGGCTCCATCTGTGGTGGGACTTTTTTAGAATGCTCCCCAACGGCTTGAGAAGGCACCAACACCTCTTCATCGGGCAGCTCGAAGTTGAGTGGCGAATCTTCCGGCACAGGGTGCGCTGCTAAGAACTCTGACATTCCTTGTCCCTTGATCGCCTTGCGTGGGATGAAGGTGATATCAAACTCCATGAGGATAAGCGCCCATTTGCCGAGCCTGCCAGAAAGGACAGGCTGTCTGAGCAGAAACTTGAGTGGGTCACATTTTGAGATCAGCTCCACCCGGTGGGCTAAAAGGTAGTGTCTCAACTTCTTTACAGCAAATACCAGAGCTAGGCACACCTTTTCTATAGGGGCGTACCGGTGCTCAGGCCCGATCAGCTTCCGGCTGAGATAGTACAACGGCTGCTCTTTGCCCTCTTCATTGACCTGGGCTAGGAGAGCCCCCAAAGAGGCCTCCATGGCAGCAATGTATAAGATAAGGGGCTTCCCTCTGACATGTGCCCCTAAGACAGGAGGAGTCAGTAGATACTCCTTGATTTGCTCGAAGGCCTTCTGATAGTCTTCGTCCCATATGAAGGGCGCTCCTTTCTTCATCAATTTGCCGAAAGGGAGGCATCTTCCAGAAAGATTAGAAATGAATCGCCTAATATAGGCGAGCCTTCCTTGAAGGGATCTGAGCTCTGTCAAGTTCTTGGGCGGAGGCAGTCCTCTTATGGCCTTGATTTTGTCAGGGTCGATTTCTATGCCCCGGTACTTGACAATGAAGCCAAGGAACTTGCCACTGGAGACGCCGAAGGCGCACTTCATCGGGTTCATCTTGAGTTGAAATTGTCGAAGCCTTTCAAAGACTCGACGCAGGTCAGCTAAGTGATCCTCCCGCTTCTTCGTCTTGACGACCAGATCATCAACATAGCATTCGACAAGGTCATGTAGCATCTCGTCAAAGATCTTGGTCATTGCCCTTTGGTAGGTTGCGCCGGCATTCTTCAGACCGAACGGCATCCTTTTGTAGTTGAAGATCCCCTTAGGAGACCGGAAAGCCGTATGGTCTTTGTCTTTGACGGCCATGCGATTTGATTATAGTCCGATGACCGGTCCATAAAAGATAAAACTTCGTGACCAGTGGTCATATCAACCATTGTCTCAGTGATTGGGACAGGGAAGTCGTCCTTTGGGCATGCCTTATTCAAATCCCTGAAGTCGATGCAGACTCGGACTTGGCCGTTCTTCTTCTTGACAGGGACTATATTGGCGAGCCACATGGGATACATGCAAGGCTCTATGAAGTCCACATTGAGCATTTTGTCAACCTCAGCATTGACCTTCAACTCCAGCTCGTGGCGCATACGCCTTTGAGCTTGCTTGACCGGCTTGACTGTTGAAAGTATTGCCAGCTCATGTTCAGCCACAGAAGGGTCGAGCCCGGGCATTTCTTTGTAAGTCCAGGCGAAACAATCCCTGAACTCTTCTAAAAGCTGTCGATACGACTGCCTTTCTTCCCCACTGAGGAGGGCACTTATGAAGGTGGGACGATGGTCATTTTTGCTTCCAAGATTGATTTCAATCAACTCGTCCACAGTTGCTTGACCACCGTCTTCAAGCTCCGGTGGAGCTGGTTGGAGGTTGACGAAGTCTCCCTCATCATGCTTCATAGACATCAAATTCTTCGAAACACTCTTGCTCGTGGCTTGAAGTCGAAGGACTGGTCTCCTCTTGCCGACGGTTAACAGGCTGGACTGCTCTTTCCTCTGAAGGGTGACCATTGTCGGCTCCTGATGAAGGTGAGGGTGTCAATGACACATCACCGGACTCCCTTACAGAGTCATCAACCTTGGGCTCAGCTTCTGCTTGCCCGTGATGGAGAGGTAGCAGTCCTATGGTGTTGACTGCAAAGTGGACCTCGAAGTCCGTCTCCTGGTCATAGCCAAGGCCCCTTGTATCTTTGCGGGAGAAGGGAGGTTGCCCACGAACCTGCGGAGGGTTCCACAGTTGATGGAAATACGCCGCTCGTGCAGGGTCCAGAGTTTGCGGGATGTGCTGTTTTTGCACATTTCCCTGATGTATTTCGACATATCGTCCATCTCCTGGACTGGCTCTGGCACCACATCAGCGGGAGTATCCCAGCCGAAATTATCTTCAGGGGGAAACGGTGGGACTAAATCACCTTTGTAAAAGATGATCGGCTTGTCCCTCTTGCCTTTGTTGCGTCTCCTTCTCCGTTGATAGGAGACTGTAAAGGTCTTCAACTGTTCCACCTCCTGTTCTTCCCATTGGGACAAGAGTTGAAGGCACTTAGGCGGTAAGGAGATACTCCCGTCAATGACCCGGTTGATGAGGTTGGCTTCAAAGTCAACACTTCGCCTCTCTGGTTGAGTTGGCTTGGAGGCGGCACTGAGGCTCAGCCTGTGCAGCTTTACCTTGTCTTGGTTGACAGTGAAGAGCTGCCCTTCCTCGACTTCGTGGCCCACCTTTTGCTTCCCTTTGTCTTTTAAAGACTCGAGGATTGTTAAAGTAGGCTTCCCAAAATATAGTGAAGCATCGGCCAGATGACACTCATTGGGGTGGAATAGGGCCTGGTCTGCGAAGACCGTATGTTGCTCCCCTTCCTTGGCATATTTAATGCACTGATGCAGAGTTGAAGGAACAACCCAGTTCTCATGAAGCCAGGGTCTTCCAAGCAGCATCTTGTAAGATGTGTCGGAGTTGATGATATAAAATGTCGCTTGGGTGACAAAATCACCCAAAGCTAGCTTGACTACAACCCGACCAAGCGCTTCCTCGGAACCCTGATTGAATCCCGAGATCTTGACATCAGTCACCTTTTGCAAATAAGGTGCCAAGTATAGAGACTTGAAAGTCTTCAAAGGCATGATGTTGACAGCCGCTCCGGCGTCAACTAAAATGCGATTCACGTCATGCCCATTAATCGTCCCCTTCATATATAAGGGGCGATTATGACACGGAGATGACAGCAACATATCTTTGTCCGTGAAGGAGATGTTGGTTGTGAGTGCTTCATATGCCTGGGCTTGCAACTCTGCAACATGGGCTCCATATGCCTCTGGATCTTGAAGTATCTTGACAAGAGCCTCTCTGAGGTCTTTGCTCCAAGCAATGGCTTCCCAAATAGTGACATTTGTTGGGAACCACTTCATATGATGAATGATTTTGCGGTCCGCCCGAGCACGGGTCTTGTCAAATGGCGGGATGATCTCCGCCAGGGTCTTCGGCGCCTGGCGAGGCTTCTCCCGCTTAGAAGGGCGCTCCTCCGCATTCTGGCCTTGCGCATCTTCTTGGAACAGCGGTGCCAAGGATTCCTCTGGAGGTGACAAAGGCTCATCATGCTAGTCTTGATTAGAAGGACCGGCCTGGCTCGCAGGCTCGACCCTGTTGGAGGGGCCGGCCTGCTCTGACGCTTTCTCGCATTTTGGCGATTTGGCCTGCTCATCTTCTTCATCAGAGGATGTGATTGTAAAAGGAACACCACCCGGCTTAGCCGTTGAGGCGGGGTTTGGACCCTCTGAGGGGTTGAGGATGAAAGGGATTCCCCGAACTTGGGTTTCTGGGACAGGACCCGGCTTCTCTCCTCTGAATATTATGACCCGGTCAAGAGTCAGGGGACCTTCACGTCCACGTCCTCGGCCACGACCTCGGCCGTTTCTTGCCGAGCGGCGCTGATATGTCACCATGGGAGCCTTGCCTCCAGTGCTATCAGCCGTGGGACAGTAAATATTGTCGGGCGGCGGAATCGCCACCATGTTGCAGGAGAGCTCTTGCAGCATTTCCTCGAGCATCTCGACAGTGAGCTCCTCATCTTTGTAGAATAAGGAGAGCTCCTCCGGGATTGGGAAGTCTTCACCTTCTTCAAGACGGTGAACCATTTCTCGGAGTCATTGCAGAAGACGGGCTTTGCGCCCAAGCTTGTCCCAGGGAATATATTCGTCTAGAGTGACGACCCTGGTAGGGCGAGGGGTAGTGTACTCCTCCAGCTCATCTATGAGCTTTTGAAGTCTTTGTAGAGGAGTTGGCTCCTTATGAGCCTCCATAGCAGCTACTTGCTTGGCTTGCTTCTTCAATCTCCTCTTCAAATTCTTCCTACGGTTCTTCTCCTGCTTCTTTTGGCGTGCTGCCTCTTGAGAAGAGAGAGGAGTTTGCTTCGGCAGTGGGACTCGCTTGCCCCCAGAATTTTGCTTCTTGCTCCGGGCTGGCTCCTTAGGAACCTTAATGCCACGACTTTTTCTGGGGGCAACCTTGATCCAATTAACTTCCTCCGGCTGAGCTTGGAAGGTGGCATTGATTACCTACGCGATTATTTCAGGAGGTAACTCCTGGAACTCTACCAGTCCACGGTGGAGCCTCTGGGGGCTTTGTAATTCCACCGACTTTGCTTGGGCTGGTGGCTGGGCTTGCTTGAGCTGTTGAGGCCTTTCTACAATTAGCGATTGCGCCAGCTTGACAGAAGCTTTCACTGGGGCCTTCGCGGGCTCAAGAGGTTGAGTCCTCTCCACGACTGATGGCCTTGCTGACTTGGCAAGAACTTTGGTTGAAGGCTCTGACGCCTTGGCCTTGCCTTTGTTGTCTGGCCGAGAGTTCTCTCTTATGACGATGCCAAGCTGACTCGACCTGGGATAGACCCTGGGACTCTCTCCCACGGCTTGGCATCCTGGATTCTGGACCTTAGGCCCTTTATAGGTGGCCTTGCCTTTAGTGAGTAATGAAAATTCATCATTTTCCGTAAGCTCACTTGGTCGGGCTAATCGGGAGAAAGTTTCAGTTCCTCGCCGAGCCTACTGGAGAGTCTCTCTGGCGGCCTCTGCAAAACGCAACCTTGTCATGGAGTTCCCCTGAGGATCGACAACCCCTCTCTGGATGAGGGCTTCAATGAAGTCCTGGACCTCTGGGCATTGCCGAGTGGGGTGAGACACCCTTGCATGATACTTGCAATAGCGGGGGTGCCTCTTGGCCGTCTCATTGTAATAAGACGGCGGGTCATGTGTCAGCACCCAGCCATCCTCCAGAGTTTATCGAAAATCTCTCAGTGTCTTCTTTAGGAAAAGAACACTGATGGGAAGGTCGCCACCCCGGATACCATAGTGTGGATTTGGGAGGCTGGGAACTGACTCCCTCCTCCTGCGGCTCCGAGAACTGGAAGGCTGCCGAGGCATGTATGACGTTGATGGAGAAGTGAAGGCTCTCCCGTGCATGCGGCTGCGGTGGATCGACCAGGAATTCACCCATGTTGACCTTCCCTCGCCTGATCAAATCCTCAGCGAGGTCCTTGAACGGTTCACAGCTGTGGATTATATGGCCAACCACTTCATGGTAGGGGCAATAGCCCTGATGAAAAGCAGCACCTGGTGTTTGCTCCATGGGTGATGGGCTTATGAGTCCAGCCCGCTGGCATGCGAAGAAGATGTTTGGAGTCTTCTCGCAAGGGAATGAGTATAATTTCTCTGGGAGCTCGACTTGAAGTGGAGCCTCCTCGCCTTCCAGCGAGTCCTCCTGAGCGGGAGCCCGACCGGTAGGTGATACACCTGCCTCCCGTATGTGGGTTGGAGCTAACCCCCTGGCAAATGGGCCAAAAGGGAAGGTGGACAACTGCTGATCAATGCTCTTTAGGAACTGCAGCAAGCGCCTTTGTTCTAGTTGCAATTGTCGGATTTCTCCTCGGATCTTCCGAATAGTCCTCCGCAATGCTAGACATTCTGGGAATGAAGGAGGAGTGGCTCTGGGACCACCGTTGGGCTGTTGATTTGAAGGCCCAGTCTCGGAGGTGTTAGAGCTCGAAACCATCGCCACCATGTGGACTACCTTAGCCGACCGATTTGATCGACTCCAAGCATGCGGCTGGGGTGGGTCAACTGCATGACCCAACATGTTTATCAAGCCCTTTTGAATGAGCTCTTCCACTATATTCTTGAAAATATAGCAATCGTCGATGGTGTGACCCAACCTTCGGTGATACACACAATAGGTAGGATCCTCTGTCTTGTCCACCTCTGAGGGCTTCTGCGGATCTGGCAGGGTGATGAGCTGCTCTTTCATGCATAGATCAAAGAGCATTTTAGTATGCTCTTTCCTGAAGGAATACGGCGTCTTCATGTTCTCCGCCAACCGAGACGCGCTTGCCTTGGCATCAGGCTTCATGCCATTGCCTTTAGACTTTCCTTCCCCTTTATCTCCATTCGTCGGGGAGAAGTCGACGGCATTCACCTCCTTACCGCTAGTCAGACGGTCTTTGGAGGATTTACCTTTGGCAGAAGCTTGTGTAGGGTGGTCGGCAAAGAACATCTCAATTTCCGCCACCACCGTGTTCAACTGGTCAAAGCTTCTGATATTGGAGCCCAGAAGCTTTTCGCTGACTTCTGCCGAGAGACCCCTGCGGCAGATGGTGATCGCATCTTCAGGCGCCGGAGGATTATCGCAGCGCACGCTGACGTCCCTCCATCGCTTGATGAAGTCTAATGTTGTTTCACCCTTCTTCTGTCGAAGGGAACAAAGCTCTGCTAGGGAGACTTTGCGTTCGACCATTTGGAAGCGGTCGACAAACTTCTTCTGCATATCAACCCAATCAGATACTGAGTTGGGCTTTAACCTTGAATACCACTGGAAGGCGGTGCCAGTCAAGGACGTGGCGAAATACCGCAGCAAATATGCCTCTTCCAGGGCTAATTCACCCATGGCCGTCATGTAATAGGCCAGGTGTTCATGCGGAGAGCCCTGCCCGTTGAACTTATGGAGCTTCGGGGCTTTAGGGCAATCAGGCGGGAGCTTCTTAAATTGATGACGGAGGGGATAAGGCACGCTGTACAAATCAACGGTGGCCACTCCCTCCCCATGTTGAGCAAACTTCGCCTCTACAATGCGTTCTATCATTTGCTTCTGCGCCATGAGGCTTTCTGCAGCATGAGTAACAAATGACCGCGCATTGACTTCATGCGGCGGACTTCGAAGTCCACTGCCAGTGGGAGTCTTGCAGCGGTGACAGAGGCATTGGCTGCTGCTGGAATGGGAGAAGGCTGCTGATCCGCTCCAGCCGGTGCCGCCTGAGGTGGGGCATGAACCTCCTTTTCGCGCAAGAGCGACTGTAGCAGGTTCTTGAGCTCTAGGTTCTCCCGTCGAAGCTCTTCCAGTGTGGGGGCCCGTGGCTCTTCCCCTTGCTCTTCTTCGTGCCGGGAGTGACTGTCCTCATCAACATTGTGGACGTCTTCCTGGCGCTCTTCTTGCCGTGCCGGCTCGGGCTGAGATGTACCGGCGGCCGACGCTTGTTGTGTTTGTGCCAGGCCCCGAGACCCGGACCTTGACCTCCTCGAGTATTAAAGAGGTTGATTGAATTCCCCCGAGGTGCCTTCGGGCTGTTTGTCGCCGGAGGTGGCGTAACAGGTGAACACTTTGACGGTGTCATCGGTCACCTGGACCACCCGCTTTTTCTTGGGCGGTTGTCGCTCCGGCTTGGGCGGCATCCCCAATCTGTCGAAGACAGATACTCGGGATGTAGATGCTTGAGGTGAGCGATCCTCCTCCGTGTGCGTGGAACTAGCCCACGGGGAGGTCGGCCGCACCTTCTTGCCGGCTCCTCGGCACTTTTGCCCCCGTAGGGGTTGAGATGTAAATCCCGCAGACGTCGAGGCCTCAGTGCTTGGCGGACTCCGCATTCGCTGAAGCTCCGACATGCGGAAGGGCTCCTCCGCCCTCGTGCGCCTTATGATTCGGGCCTCCTCCTTGGTGACCCAGATCTTCTTCAGATGGAGCTGACGCTCCTACACTTTGTTGCCCCCTATCCTCGACCGGGCAGCTCGTGGCTTAGGTCGCTGCAGAGGGCCCTGGGTTGCCGCCGGTACGGCAAGCTTCTTCTTCTTCACTCCGTCCTCCCGAACTTGCCGGAGGGGCTCGAAGCGGTTGGAGGTAAGAATAGTCAGGACGTGACGATCCCGTGGCAGGATCGGCTCGCCTCCATCGAGCCGGATACGAATATCTCCGACTATTACAGTCTTGCCGGAGCGAGAGACAGCCGCTCCGGGCTTTGCACCCTTGCGGCTACGGCGTTGCCCCCGTTGAGCAGGGGTGGCAGTGGTGGCGCCCGCCATAGGCGTGGCGTCATCCTGACGACGGCGGCGTTGCCCCCGTTGAGCAGGGGCGGCACCTCTGAGGGTGGCCGCATTGGAGTTGGGGCCGTTACGGCGAAGGCGTTGCCTCCGTTGAGCAGGGGCAGCGCCAGCAGTGATTTGATTGACCGAGAAGACTCGGCCAGCAGCTAGGGCAGAAGGCTTGACACCCTCGGCCGTTGACATAGCAGCCAAGCGAACTCGGCTGATCGTCGGGATGAAGGGCTTGACAGCCTTAACAGTTGAGGAGTTGACCGGAGGGACCCGACTAGTTGATGGAACAGGGGGTCTGACACCCCCGGTTGTTGTCTTCTCGGCCGAGTAGACCCGACCAGTTGATGGAGCCGAGGGCCTGACGCCCCCGACAGTTGTCTTGTTGATCGGGCGGACCCGATCAGCTGAAGCAGAAGGCCTGACGCCCTCAGAAGTCTTCTTGGCCGAACAAACCCGGCCAGTTAATGGAGCCGAGGGCCTGACACCCCCAGTAGCTGCCTTCTTGACCGGGCAGACCCGGTCAGTTGATGGGGCCGAGGGCCGGACGCCCCCGACAGTTGTTACAGCATGGCTGAACTGGCTTCAGCCACCGGTACCACGCCCAAGAAGAAGGGCGAGCCGACGACAGGTGGGAAGTCGCCGAAGACCAGTAGGGTCGCCAGGAATCCGAGCCTGGCATGGTTGGCGACGATCTCGAGGCCGTAGGTAACGGCAGCCATCGTTGTTGCTGGTGTTGGTGGTAGTGGTGGTGCGTAGCACGAACGGAGTGGCGTGCAGATGCACAAAGAACTCTCAAATGAACAGAGAGATGTGCCCTCCTCTTCCCGTCCTGTAAGAGGAAGAGGGGCAATCAGAACCTTGACGAAGGTTTAGAGGACAAAGAAGAAAGGCGGGAAAGGTCCCACCGGGCGTGCCAGTCTGTGAGACACGGAAAAAATCTAGGTCGACTTTTATCGTAGATAAAAGATAGATTTTCGTTCTTTTTGGAAAGAAACATCCCCCCCATCTGAGTAGAGGGTGATTCCGTGTGTGCGCATCGTATCAGACGATTTGGGTTCGGGTGTTGGACCTCTCCCCACTGACCGGAGTCAGTGTTGATTTACATCGGTCTAACGTCCGAACACCTTTGTTTGACTGTCAAATAAATCCCAAAAATCTTCTACGGGGGTTCTGATGTTGAGGGCAAACTCTCTTAGAGGGCTCACAATGTCTACTCACTCACCACCGACCAACAGAAACAATTGAGTTAGGGTTTCAACTGAGGCCATGTTTGGGCAAAACCCTAGGATTTGGGAATATGAAGATGATTTGGGGGAAGCCATAGGCACTTTTGAAGTAAAGGAAGACTTTCTGGACCCCGAGGGCATTTTGGTAATTTTACCAACTCAGGGGCATTTTGGTAATTTTCCCAGGTCAGGGGTATTTCTGAAATTTCTAGGCTGGAACGGAAGTAGGGTCGGGTCCTTGACTCCCCAAGGCGCTGAGGCTCTTTCTGGAGGGTTTTAAGGGCTCTGAGGCCATTTCTGGGTCAAAATGGTAGTTCGGTAATTTTACCACACCCTATGCAGACTTAGGTTTGAGGTGGCACCCAGGTGTCGGACTGCGCTGACAATGTTTCCGGACCAAAGGAATGACAAGGGGCTTCGTAGAAGACATAAAATGTCAATTTGGTCGAAGGAGGGGTTTATAGGCAATTTTGACAAGTCGGGGGTTTTCTTGTAATTTTCCCCAGTCAATGCATAAAGAAGACATGAAGTCATAGATTACATTTATAGCCCAAATGGGTACAAGGGTTGTCGGCGAGTTGTCGACTGTACAAAGATCCGCACCAACGCGGGAAGTAGGGGCGTAGCCCGAATTACAAAAGATTGCAGGGTATAACTGTAAATTACAGGACTTTTGTCTCTTATGGTCCCGGGGAGGACATTTTTGTAATTCCGTCATTATAGGGACAGAACCACATAACTTAGTCGTCCCGAGACGTAAAGACTTAACAAACACGGCCCGCTGAGGGGCATAATTGCCAACATGGCCCACTGAGGGGCGTCATTACAAAAATATCCCGTAGGGGCATGAGTACAAGACCCGGGGACTTACCCCTCACAAGCCAAGACAAATAAAACAAACTCCTCCGGATGCTTGGTGGCTTCGTAGGTTGTGATTATTCCTCCACTTGAACCCATGGGGGTCTATTTATAGAAGGCGGACGAACAAATTTGCCCCGATTTTGTCAAGGTGGGGTGGCAAAAGGCCATTTTGACCCCTCTGGCCACCAAAAAGGGCCAAATGACCCCTCTGAGGGGGCCAAAATCCCTCCTTTTTTTTGAACACCGGAGAGAGGGGGGGGGGGGGGTCGCGCGACCCCTCTGGGATGCCAACGAGGTCGCGCGACCCCGCCAGTCCACAGCGGGGTCGCGCGACCCCCGCCGACCACGGCGGGTGGCCGCGGCCCCCTCTCACGTCCGGGAGGGGTCGTTTGACCCTCGGGCATACGTTTTGGCCCCTCTTCGCGTCGTTTTGCTCCGTTTCTGTCAACCTGAGTTGAGAAGAAGTCGTGGTGGCGCTGCGTGGGGAGGAATCTTCGCGCCCGTCCGTGCCATGTGATACACTTGCTCGGCCGCTTTGACAGGCGTGCATGCATGTCTTCCTCTTAACTTCCATTGCCGCGATGCCACTTGTGATAATATGATCGGGCCGATAGACCCTAAATCACGGAGGTACTCCGCGGTCCGACGACATCGGCGCTACACCATATCTTTTCCGTCAGTTGTTTCGGAATGAAATTCTCGAAGTATTTTGAGATAATTACGGGTGCAACAGAGTCACATGGCGGCGGCCTTTACACTCCCTGAGTCGGAGGCAAAGCTGGCCCCAACCAAACCAAACCAAACCCGTTGTGTGGTATCCAGGCTGGAGGCCCTCCCATCAGTGCTCCTTTCCGAAGGAGAATACCAAGTAGATATTCAACATTTTACTTGAAGAGGATTGAATCATGGTGCACGACCCACCGACAACTTACACGGAGATCAAGAAAAGGCATCCTCATTATTGTGAATATCATGCTAGGGTATCTCACTTGACGAGGAAATGCAAGGAAGTTC
The DNA here is from genome assembly GCA_022559845.1 of Amorphophallus konjac. Taxonomy (NCBI): domain Eukaryota; kingdom Viridiplantae; phylum Streptophyta; class Magnoliopsida; order Alismatales; family Araceae; genus Amorphophallus; species Amorphophallus konjac. The sequence continues at coordinate 34,164,373 of CM040121.1, read as the reverse complement.
AAGACTGCATCGAAATCCTCATTCCAAGAAGGGAGATCGATATCCACAGAGGTAGCATGATAAGGAGAAACCTCTGAGAAGTTGCCGAAGAAGTGTTAAATCAGGGCAGAAATGATGAACGAAGAAAGTCCAATCTCCTGTTACCAACAAGAGACAACGCCTCAAATTGAATCTTCGGCACCCCCAGAAAGGGACTCGTTGACGTTCTCTGTCAACGTCGTGCATGCATCAACTTCTCAGAGATCTTCCGAGACAAAAACACAGGAGGCTGGTCCCAGTTCGAGTCAACCAACAACATGGTGCCCTGAGTGGCGGTCGTGGCAGGACTTAAAATCTTTGCCCTTTCCAAAGGAAGAAACCCGGAGACTACTTGAGATTCTTCTGGGCGGGAAAAAAAGTTTGGTGTGCAATCCTCCACGATGTCACCCTAAACCAAATTCCGAAAGCCTGGGCCAAGGCTCGCCTGCCTCATGTGCAAGCAAAAAAGACCAGGTGGCCCGAAAAAAAAAAATCAAAATCTCCTTCAATAAGGAACAATAGGTTCATCAATAAGTGAAGTCAAAAAAATGACCAAAAGATGGCTTAGTCAAACTCCCTCTGTAGAAAGTTGCACTCAGGGGAAAACTGCAAACTCACCTGATTATGAAGGCAAACTCAGCACTGCCACAGGGCACTTAAACTCCGTTACCTTTTCAAAAAGGGGTAAGAGGTCGCTCCTCAAACAAAGCCCTAGGTCAAGCAAAGTAGAGGAGGAGCGCGCAGAAGCAACCCTGAAGACTAATCCATGAGGAGAAAGCCCCTGCTCATCCAAAAGGGGAAGCCTCAGTAGGAAATCTTCGAGCCAAGTGTTAGGCAAAGTCGAAAAGGCCTGACCCAACCGGAGGATCTCAAGCTAAACTCGGGGCTAAACTAAAGAGGCAAAACCCGCGAACAAAGTTTCAAGCTACAAGCTGAGCAAAGCCAAAAAGCAAGCCTTGGCAGAAGAACCCCAAGCCAATCTCCAACCGAAGTCAAAAGGACAAAACCAAGTCGAAGCTCCCAAAGTTAAGTCTCAGACCAAATAAAAAGCTGGCAAGCAAAAAGTCCGACGTGGCGTCAACATATCAAGACTTTGGTCTTTATATGGCCGAATTCTAAGAATTGTTGCCCGAAATAATCAACTAAACAATTAATGCCACATTTCAAACACATGAAGAAGAGGTCGGCTAGGTGAAGCATGGTCACCCCAAACCTCCTAAAAGAAAAGACATGTTCAATGGCTCCAATGCTGGAGGGACCCCCAGCCTCTCGCAAAGATCGATGTTCCTTCTCCCATTAAATTAGCGCAAGCTAAAAAGCAGGAGAAAAATAGAAAGAAGAATTTGAAGAGAAGATTGAAGTAGCAAGCCGAACAGGCGGCTGCTATGGAAGCCCACAAGGAGCTAACTCCTCTGCAAAAGTTGCAAAAGCTAATTGATGACCTCGAGGAATATGTTCCTTCTACGCCCATTAAAGTTGTTCCCCTTGATTAATATATCTAGTGGGAAGAATTAGAGCGAAAGACCCAACTCAAGAACTGGCTCTGCCAAATGAACTAGCGAGTACAAGGAGGCGAGATACTTCCTATTCAGAGGAGCTTTCTATCTTCTACAAAGATGAAGAACTCACAATAGAGAAGTTAGAAAAAATGTTGAAAAACTTCTTATGCAATATGGTGTCAATTTCTCCGCCAGAAAGCTTGCAAACACCAAGTAGAGATAGCACCACTACCCCTGCGGTCGAGGACAAGATCACTATGGCGACGTACTGACGTCGTAAAACGGAGCTCCGAAACTGCAGTCGTGGCCAAGGTCGGGGTCATGGACGCAGAAGGCACCCAGGATCCTCTAATGGCGAGATTCTAATTCAACATAACCCCAGAGAGTGAACATCTTCCGAGGTGAAGGGTCAGCTCCCATTCCTAAGATTCAAGTCTGAGTTGATACCTTCTTCTTCGACCCATCAGATGAGGAATATGAACCAATAAAGCCGGCCTTGCAGGAAAAATATGTTGATCCAACTCAAATTCAAGTTCGGGCTGATACCTTCCTCTTCAATCCGTCAGATGAGGAAGGCGAACCAGTAAAGCCAGTCCCACATAAAAAACCTATTGATCCAGCTCAAGCAGGTCCCTCCGACAACGACAATGTTGAGTTGCCTCCTCCAGAGGAAGACTCCTTGGCTCCATTATTCCAAGAGGAACCAAGTAATCAAGGGAAAGCAGAACCAAGCAAGAAGCCTAATTATCAACCCAAGCCTCTCTCGGAGGTGATCCCATTGTTGGATCAAACTCGTGTGTGTCACTATATGAGAAGCCATTGCTTGGAGTAAAAAATTGAGGGAGGCCCTCGTAAAATTACTCCAAGAGCCAGAGGTTTATGAGGCCCAGGTGGTTGTACTTCAAACTCAAGCATATGGAACTCTTGCAACGACTGTCACCTTTACGAATAAAGACATGTTGTTGTCTTCCCCTTGTCATAATCGTCCTCTACACATGCAAGGGAAGATAAACGGCCACAAATTGAACCGGATTCTGGTAGACCCTGGGACGTCTGCCAATATAATACCCCTTAAGACTTTCAAGTCTTTGTTTCTCGTGCCCTATTTCCAAAGGGTCAGTGACGTTAATATCTCAAGATTCAACCAGAATTTTGAAGACGCATTGGGCAAAGTAGAAGTGGAACTGACCATGAACAATTTTGTCACTAAGGCCACGTTCTACATTATTGACGCTAACGCGTCGTATAAGGCCCTGCTTGGGAGATCCTGGTTGCACGAAAATTGGGTCATCCCTTCAACCCTTCACCAGGACATTAAGTATGCGAAAGGTGGAGAACAGTACACTGTCTTCGCTGACTGAGTCATGTTCCGTCCAAATGAATGCAACTTGGCGGACACTCAATTATATTTCGGGGAACCCACTATTGAGCCTCCTGTCAAGGTTAAGGACAAAGGGAAGCAAAAGGTTGCTACAGAAGAAGAAGATGAAGAAGAACTCTTCATAGTAAACGAGGATCTCGCAAAGCTACACCAGCTGAATATACAGGCCAGCACCGCTAATACCAAGCTAGCTCGGCTAGAAAAGCGGAAGATTAATTTTGAAGCCAAAATCATTAGTCGGAAAATAGACAAAAGTATCTCCCTACTCCTACATGTATGTAGCCCCCATTTCAAAGGGAGGAGCACAAAGTTGAGCAATTATAAGACATTCATCATCACATATCAAAGAAAAGCAAAAAAGAACAATAAAGTTGTCAAGCCCATCATCTTATATAAGAAAGATTTAGCGCCTCACGGTCATAGTTTAAAAGGTCTTGAGATGGTTGTGAAACGCTTTTTATAAGTCTCATAAGGCGTGAGACGCTTTTTATAAGTCTCATAAGGCGTGGGCCTTAAGGCATGATGAGGCGTAAGCCTCAATAATCTAAGAAAATAATCTTAAAATCATCAAAAAAGTTAAAAATATTACTGATTTTCATGTGTTAATGCTATTCCACTTCAACGATAGATCCATGTTATCTTAAAATCACTTAATCATGCTTTTAAGGATAGTAAACGAAGCATAAGTCTTAAGTCTACCCTACAATATCTCACTATATCGCCTTCTCAATTGATGAAGAAGAATCGAGTAAATGCCTTGAGGCGATGAATACATTGAGGCGTACCACCTTAATCGACAAAAAAGGCTTAAGCCTCAAGTAAAAGGGCCAAGGCGTATGCATTAAGGCGTTTTTTCTAGTGCCTCACTTAAAGACTTAAGCCTGAGTGTCTTGAGGCACCGCCTTTTAAACAAGCTCACGGTCCTCCCGGGTTGGAGTGAGGTGCCCAAGAATTCCCCCAAACTCGTCCAGAAAATGGACAACACGCCTGAACATATTAAAGAGATGTGCCAGAAGCAGAACATCCTGCAAATACAGGAAACTTCCGGGGATGTTGGATTCTCAACAATCACACTCTGACATAATGCTGGCAGCAATAAACCAACCCATGCGCTCAAATAATGAGTGGCCATTGACACACTCCTATCCTTGGGGGAACTATGCGGTGTCAAATTTCCCAGACCATGATAAACATTCGCCAAAGCAGTAGGGCAAGCGCCAATATGTGTCTATCAGCGAGAAGGCAAGTCGGATATATGAGTTCGGAGCGCACTAAACCTTCTCTCCATGATGCACAGTGAAAGTAGCAAGCCAATAAACAAGATACACAGCGAGATAGGTCTGATCCGACAACTTTCGAGGATTCCACCCCTCATTTTCTGGTGCAAATAGATATCATCTATTCTCCTGTGAATGCAAAATAAGCTGATAATACTAGTACAAGGGCCTGTCATCTACAACGAATCGTTCATAAAAGCAAAATGGCCCATTGTAGAAATATCGCACCCAACATTCAAGCTAACTCTCACACCCCCAGTAAAAGTAGAAGGAGCCTTCTTCTTCCTAAAGCAAGATAGATCTCGCCAAACTTTCATTAAAAATCATAAGTTCAAAGGAAACTCATATTCTCCTGAGCCTGTGGAATAGTTCTGATGCAGATCATCAAGGGACACCTCCTCAGAGGGGCGCACAGAAATAGAGAGACCTGAAATTTTGTGGAAGCTCCATAAGTCAATCGGTGTCTCCCCCTTGGCAGTGGCAAAGTGTTGAGCCTGAGATTAAATCGCTCAGCCAAAGCCTACAGTAAGCCGCTATAGCAAGGATAACAATATAAGACCACTGTCACAGTGTGGCAAATGTCAATATCTTCAAGAAGCCTGTTGTAATGATGTAACACTCCCATGAGCCACTCCGTGGCCCACAAGTGAAATCTATGAGAAGAAACGACAGACCATCTGCCATACCAGCTGGGTGCAGAGCCGCTCATAATCTTATCAAGAAGGCGTAACTTGTCATACCCTTCAGTAGCAAACTGTGTATCTGAAGGAGTTGAACCAACCAGAAACTGAATCTGAAATTGCTTTATGTTTGCCAGACAACTCCCATGTAGCAGAAGTAAATGTTCGTGCCTTGGTGTAGCAACCGGCATCAGTGCTGAAGAACCCAATTGGGTAGCAGACAGAAACTAAGGCTGCCACGTAAAATCCAGAGGGAAAGAGGGAAAAGAAGTGCCACAGCTGCCCAACATGTTGTCTCGCCCCACTAAAATGGCCCTTTCGAGTTGGCATCGTTCGGTTGGCAAGCAAGCGTCATCCCCATCCATCTCTTCAGGGACAAAATTGTGAATGAGGGGGAAGAAATATCCATCCAATGGAAAATGTTTCAGATAGTCCCCTAGGCGCTCATATCTGTAGAAACCCCCACACTTGACAATTAGAGTCAAGTCAATTGATCCACCACCAGACTCATCCTCGGGAAGTGGACCTGAAGCAATCACACTCAACCCCCGATCGACAGAAAATAAATTCTCCATGTAATCCTTGGAGGACCCAGTGGAGGCATCAATTTCTTTGAAACAATAGGGGCAGTCTCCCTATCTTGCTCTCGGAACCCACGAGCACGGCTCTCTATGGCACGAGAAATATCGACATTCTACAAGAAACGAAGAGAAAAAAATGGTCAAATGACAATGCACACCTGCATAACAAGCAAGGATAGCTAAAGCTACATGCCATGAAAGCATTAGCCGAAGCCAATAAGATTTTTAAGTTGCACGGTTCGCCCGCCATCACTTCCGACTCTGACGGACCCCCCCCCCCCCCCGGTGGGGGTAATTCGTTGAACCCCACAAAGTTCATGACAAATTTATGATATTTTCAGAGATTTTTCAGAAATAAAAAATCAAATGCACTATGTGATGCCCATAAAACGACATAAAATCGTCGTCACACCGGCGCCTTTTAAGGTTCCACTAAATGAGACTATTCACAAATTTATATGTGCTTCATGCAGATAAAATTTTATCAAATAGTTGATGGGCGGAGTGAAGTCACTCATTCACGCAGTAAATCAACTACAGAAGGGGTTATCCCGTCTTTTAGACCAATCCCGATAGTTGGGGGTTTGCTTCCCACGCGGCAACAGTCCCGGACAACAAAAGCGTGACCAAGAGTCAAACAAAGGAGAGCTCTCCACGTAATACAACCTAATTCCCAGTAATAAAAAAATGATTGAAAGGGATGGGAGGGCCTTTTATAGCCAAACCAGGCCACCAAGGGAGCATGCCCCTCCCTCCACCCCTCTCTTCTCTCTCACGAACAACAAGGGGACCGGAGGGGACCCCCTCCGGTGACATTGAATTGGAGGGGAGACCCCCTTTGGTTGCGCGGTACTAGAGGGGGACCCCCTCCGGTCTTGCAAACCGAAGGACGGGCCCTCCGGTCTGCCCCTCCAGTCTTGCAGACTAGAGGGAGACCCCCTCCAATGGTTTGCAGACCGGAGGGAGGCCCCTCCGGTCATGGCAATACCGGAGGGGGACCCCTCCGGTCACGCAAACCCCCTCTGGTCCATTCTTCCTGCTAAAAAAAAAAGAAGAAAAAAAAGAAAGAAGAAAGAAAGAAAAGAAAAGACCACGCAAGGGGGAGAGAGGGTCATGCCCTGGCCTTTCACCTTCCACCGGAGGTGGTGTTTCACTGGAGCTCCACTACCTCTGCCCCACCTTCCAACGCCTATAAAAAGGAGCAAGGGGTGCTAAGAGTTCTAAGACCTCCAAGTTGAAGAAAACTTCCAAGCTCAAGGAGAAGAGAATAAGAAGAGGAGACTTAAGAAGAAGAAGAAAAGAGGAACGCTGCACAGCCCCCCCCCCTTTTTTTTGCTGCCTCTTCCCTCTCAAATTTGAAGAAAGATTACAAGAAAGCCCTTACATTAGGGTATGTTGACTAAAATGCCCCCGGGCATAAAAAAAGCATGTGTATTGATTGGAATATGACATGAAAGTTAGAGAAAATGAATGAATGTCTGAAATATGCCAAAGTTTAGCACATTGATGTCAAATTGTGGGAAAGTCCCTACAAAAACCCGAAAGTTGCAGTTTTGTCCTCAAATGTTATGAAATTCTGCAAATACTCATGTAATTCAGAAAAAATCCTGAAATTTCTGAAATTCAAAGAGATGGTTCAATTGCGTAGAAATGTTCTTCCAAATTGTAGAAATGTCCTTGTGACATCTCAAAGAGCTCAAAATTACAGTTTTACCTACAATTTTCACGAAATTGCATGAAGGTCTAGAAAAATATTGAAAAATAAAGAAGAAATTCAAAAAATTCAAGAGCTATACAAAGATGCCCTGATTATGAGAAAAATTGCAAAAAAACCTCTCAAATGGAGAATTGCAAATAAACCCCTGTCAAGGGGACAAAGAAGGCAGTTTCGATTTCGGTGTCGATTTCGGCGGGTCCGAAACTGAAACCGTTTCGGTTTCAATTTCGGTTTCGGCCCGAAACCAAATAAAATATTATTTTTTGCCAAATGAAGGAGTTTCGATTTCGTCCGGTTTCAGCAGATAAGTTTCGGATCGTTCCGGTCTGAAACCAATATGTTTCGATCGAAACTGCCATCCATGCAATGAGACAATTGCAGATAAACCCCTCTTAAGGGGAGAATTGCCAATAAACCCCTCTAAAGTGGAAAATTGCACGTAAACTCTCGAGAAAAGAATCACTCCTAAAGAAGAAAATTAAAAATAAGCCCTAGTATAAAAGGAAAATTACAAGAATGCTCTCACCCTAGGGCAAGGGAGTTCTTCCCCCAGTGCAAAAATCTTGATTATAGCCAATACCATAAGGGTAAAGAGGATCTTAGGCAGTCAATCAAAAGTATTCAAACTCGGTCCGACGTAAATAAACACCAACCCTAGTCGGTGGGGAAAAATCACGTATATGAACCCTAAATCGTCAGATAAATCACGTGCGCGAAAATTACAATATGCATGTTAATTAGTCTAAATATATGCATATTCATCCAACGAAATAGATATCTAAAATTCTGCGTGTAAGCGCAGAGTATACTTGCAAAAATCCCCCAAAAACGAGTGGCTCATGGCACATTGTTTCTGCTTATCTAAAAGTAAAGGGCGTACCCAGTGCATAAGGCACCCGCCAACGCGGGGTCTGGGGAGGGACGATGTACGCAGCCTTACCCCGGCAAAGCCGAGAGACTACTTCTGTGATTCGAACCCTTGACCTCTAGGTCACGTAGGAGGCAACCTTAATGTTGCTCCTAGGTCCGCCCTCTTTCTTCTTACCTAGAAGTAAAGAATCAAAAATATTTCTTAATCTTCGCAGACACCCATGGTTTTTTTTTTTTTTTTTTTTTTTGGGGGGGGGGGGGGGGGGGGGGGGGGAGCGGGTGTGTCAGTTCAACGTCTTGAGGGAAAATCCAGTTACCATATATAAATTAAGTGATCATACTTTAATAGTACAAATGTCCATGTATTACCTATCAAGGAGTTGCCAACGATTACCAATTGTAGCATCTACAACATCAATCTCTTTCTCAAGCTTTTGGAGCATTGCATCAACCTGAAAATGACAACAGCAATAGTGGCATTTGGAGATGAATAATGGTAAGAATAATAATGTCCAGAAAAAAAATGTATACAAAAAATATAAGCGGAGTTGTTTGGTATTTCAAATATGGATGAACAGACCAGGACAGCAAATCCTAAAAGTATTTTGGAAGGGTAGAACCTTAGTCTTGAGGAGAATTGGGTTGCTTTCTTTACAGGGTAGATGAACACAGCGGATTTTAAAGTGGCCTTTGTTATCCTCTTTTGAATGTCAAAAGTCTTTCGGGCTCTGGAAGGGACTTTCATGTGAATTGTACTTGAACATCTTCAGGCTTTATATACAATGATATGTTGCTACAATCAATTTGAATTAAGGCAAATAAAAAAGGATTACAAGAAATCTAGAAGAATTGCAATACATGGGGACATGTGTTCAGAAAAAAGGGTAAAAACAAGGCAAGGATTACAGAGGCATGTGAATGCAAAAGTGTCAAGCCATATATGGCCTTTTGTTCTTTTAATTATCCCATTCAATTACAGATGCACATTCACACCCTCGCCATGAAGAATGGTTGGTCAACCCAGACCCTGCTCCCTTCTCTCACACGTGCAACATCTTGCCAGCTAAATCACCTTGACAGAAGACATTGGAAGAGTGGTTTTATGCAACAAATCCCGGTAATGCAGGAAAAGGTGGCAAACCAACTAGAAGCAAAGATATTGATAATAACAGTATTTATCACAATATGGGCTAGTGCAAGATGTGAAAGAGCATGCAACTATATGTAGTTTCAACTTGGGAGCTGCAACAAGACATCATTTCACACCATATAGGAAGGAATTCGAAATACAAAAGCTTGTGCCTACAACCCGTTTAACGAGACAAGAAAAATCACTGCAGCAAGCAAGAGTTATAAGCCTATAAAAACATTAATCCATGGACTAAACATGCGCAAGCACTGTGGTAGTAGAGCCCCTTACCCTATCTATAAGTGCTGAGGAAACCTTATCCCCTGCAGCTAGCTCAGCTGCATGATCACTCTTCTCTCTAGCAGCTCTGTATGCTTTCTTGGCCTCCTCTTCACCTTCAGTACCCTCTTTCTCCAGCATACTGTTATATAATTCTATCTGTCAAAAGCAACAGGTAGCAAAGCATCAGGAGACTATCATCAGAACAAATGAATGGTGGCTCAGCAGTCCTTTGAGAAAAGGAGTGTGTATATATATACAAACACACACTCTCTCTCTCTCTCTCACACACACACAAAGACAAACTACCTCTTTGTTAACAAGGCCCAAAAATTCTTCACGTTCCATGCTCACTGACTGTGATATCATTAAAAAGAAATCAGTACTGACTATGGAAACATCCGAAGACACTGACATTAGAACATTGAATAAGAAAAAATTAGAAATAGATCTCAGTTCTTACAGAAGCTGATGCTAGCACAGCTAATGCACGACTAATGTTGCAGAACTCTTCATGTTTCTCTGATAGTTTTGATTTCGCCAAATCCTGAGCTTCTCTGGCAGTGGGAATAGTCATCTCATTTAAAGCCACATCCTCCTCACTAACTGCAGGCTCCTGCATCTTTGCCTTCTCCTCTTTCTCTTTTTCCTTTTCTTCCTCCTATGTAAGCACAGTATTTCAAAAGAAAACTATCAGAGAATTCAGAACAAAGAACGAAACAACCAGAAAGCAGTTAGGCAGCCATTAATGTACCAAAAAAATTCTTAAAATAGCATAATTGAATTTCCAAATCTAAGCTTTCCATAACATACAGGTACTGAATAAAGTGTGGAACTCCTAGAAAAAGGAGTGAGATGTTGATTTACAAAAGAAACAGTTGTGTGCACATACATATTTGCAAGAAATAATAAGATAATAATTTCAATAATGGCTGCATAAGATATAATTTCCAAGAATAGGTTGTTGCATCATGATTTGTAAAATGTAGTAGGCACTTTGCTAGTCTGCTTTAATTCCCTATGTGGTGATTTACAAGGTTACCAATTTTGTTATATTTGTCATTTACTTCACCATCATCAACTTATTCGGGATTGACAATTATTACTTATCGTTGCGTATCTCAATATTATATGGTTCGAACTAGTGGGCTTGAGAGTTTGGGTCATGAGGCACAACTAGCCATTTGGAACTATCATAGACAACATGATTTTTGTGTGTGGGTGGGAATGTGGGTATTTCTTTTGTTTTCGTGTGTGGGAATACAAATTTAATACAGTGGTTACAATGCCAATGGACAAATCAAATAGGTACCATGTAGATATGATCACGTCAGATTCTTCTTTTGAAGGAGTCTACTTTTCAGCAATCAACTTCAGCCAGTATCTTTGGATGGATGATAAAAAATAGGGTGTCCAAAGCAGATTATGGAAAAAATTACAAGCTAAAGGCTGATTAAATCTTGCCAACATGCACAGAAGACTTGGCCCTTTGTGGTGGCGACGGTGGTTGTGTGGGTGGATGTTGGGAGATTGTGTGCTCGCATACATTGGGGGGTGTTGGGGCTAATGTGGGGAAATAGCTCATTTGTCAGAAGAGTCTCTCACACCACCTATATTTTTTCTGCCTCCCTGATGACCCTTAACTCCCACCCTCGGCAGATGCTTCTGCATGTGCACCCACACCACCTATACTTTTTCCTGCCTCCCTGATGAACCCACTGCCTGACTGCAGAGATCAGTTACAACTAGCATCCGATCACAGAAGGAACTAGGGCAGCACACATGTAAACGGTTTTGTTTGGAAGGAAAGAGGCAGACTTCCCCTCCCCAAGGGTCAATTAAAAATGAAATGCGATTACAGATGACGAGAAAAAGAACAGAAGGAAATAGTCATTAGAAACCCTCGTCTATTTGAGGCATAGCTTTGGAGAGGAAGAATCATATTGCAACAAGCACGAGATAATAAATTTGAGTTTCATGCTCAAAAGTTAGAGCATATGTACCTTGATAAGTTCTTCTTGCATTTCAAGGAACTCCAATTTTCTTCTCCTTTCAGAAACAGAATCTTCAGATGGAAGCCCAGTACCAACAGTATCCACAACTTCATCTGGTAGAGACGACAATGTAGCTACAACAGCTTCCTCAGGCCTTATCTTACCAGAGACGGTGAAGGCCCTGAAGGATGAATAAAATAAGCAACAGCAGAGTAACATTTACATGAAAGTATGGTCAAGTAGATTAAATACCTTGAAAGAATTAGAAGAGATGATGGTACGGAATGATTGAGAGACAAGTCCAACCAGTCACGGAGCTGAGCACAAACATCATTTTAAGCAAACTTTCCAAGCATTGTTTGGAAGAAATAAAGAATATGTAAATAGTTAAATAAAACAAGTTTTAGTTTTAAGAAGATCAATTTAGTGAAATAATTGGGATATAATCTCCTAAACATTACTATAATAACTGACTTCTTGATCACTAATAAGAGAGTTGAAAAAGTTTCTGCAATATGTAACTCATCGAATATAACCTGTTGGTGCATTTCCTCCGTTGAAAGCAGCCCCAGATAGCCCCGTTCCCTGCATGCTTGCCGAAGTTCGTACTCTGAAAGAGACTCCACACCTTCTGCCTGAATAAGTTTATCATCATTCTTTATCCTGAAAGAATTTAGAAAATAATTTTAAGAAAACAGCATCTATTGAAAGTAACCTGTTCACAGAAATTAATATAGCATTAGCAGAAAATGTCAGTAACATATAAAAATCACATACACACAGAGGAAGAAAGTTTCATATAGATGCTGAAAGAGGTAATTACTGATTAAGGAAAACAAGAAGGCATCCAAGAACATAATCAAAGAACAAATTGCCTTCATGTTTGAATACACAAACCATTAAGTGGAGAGTACAACCTGCACATAGATATTGCAAGGATTTGGAAAGATTCTATGAGAAACTAAAACAAAAGATATGCTGGAAGTGGGTAGATTTCTCTATTCCTCTTGATATAATTTCATAAGAATATGAGAGACAGCACAATTCTTGCAATCATTCCAGGGATACATGATAATTCATACCCCTCTGTCTATAGTGCATTCTTCATATCTCAATGTACGTCATATTAAAAAGGAAATTCAACATATCGTAGCTAAAGTAAATGTTGGTAAGGAATCTCTAGTCAGGATCACAAGATAAAGTTCTGTGGAAAAGATGTTTTCTTCACCAAGCATGACAATACTGTTGCTAAGGACCAAAAATGAGCACCATATTGTTACAAGAAAGCTCCAACCATTGGGAGCTTCAGTTACAATTTTCACAGCAATGTAAAAAATAGAACATAAAAAATTAGTGCAATTATTCAATTGAGCATAAATCATACGGTGCAAAATTGAAAAGGAGCTATTCCCAGGAAGTCAAATTCATGCAATATTCTTATCTCATTAAGAAACATTGGGACAGTATTTACCTGTGCGTTTCCCATGCAGTATGCATTTTATAAAATATTAATATAGATTAAGCAAAACTAATTTTAAGGTTTACAAGTTGCATGTTTTTTTCTTAATTGTCCCACTGATGTGCCACATGAACTGAACTACAAGATCAAAAGGAAATACTTTACTCTACCAGAAAGGGGTTCCAAAGAGGAATCTCTTGTATCTTTCACTGTAATAGAGGGAGGGAACGGGCGGAGTTGCTTTGTAATGTAAATTTCTTCAACTCCCCTCGTACAGGGATTTTTTGGGAGCTCATGAACAATACTTGTACAACCCTTTTTTAATTTAATACAATCAGTGGTACTACCCACTTTCAAAAAACATCTGAATGTCAGTAGAAAGAAATTTAAAAATGACACACAACAAGTGAGAGTGACACATACTTTCTATATATAATCACTATATCAACCATCACAATGGAATTGGGACTAATAAAAGTAACAACAACCAATTTTAATTTCATTAGAGTAGCAAAAAATATTCCTCCATGGGATAAGTATGTGGAATTTACTCTTGCAGTTTCCTTCGCAGCATGTATCGCAAATACTTGTCGGTTCCATAAGGTTGTATTCCCATGTATTTACACATATTAACTAATCTGGGCCTGCAAGCAACAGCTAAGTTCTAAGAACAGCAGGATTTAGATAGTATGATTTCGTAGACATCTTCAGTAGGCAAACTGACGAGAATCATGGCCAATATATAAAATCACAACCTGCTGATGTTGTCCAGAGTCAGCTCATCATTGAATAGTATTGCAAAACCTAAAATTTCCCCATTGGAGACAGGGGCACCAGTCCTGACCTACACCACAACCAATTCTTCAGATCCCATTATCATTATAGGACAACAAGAAATTTTGTTAAAAAGAACGTCAAACAACATTGCTTAGGTATGAGGTAAATTAAATCTTGAGTATAATAAGAAAGCTCATTCAAAAATTCATCAGCGTACAACCCAAGTACAATGCATATTGAATTCTGAGTATAACAAGAAGTTTACTTTGTTCAAAAATTCATCAAGGTCTTCTGCTGTTTGTTTTATTTCTCCACTGCGTGACCTCTGAACTTCCTTTGCCATTTCTTGAGCAGTGTCCTGTAAAAATTTCGCATACTCTATGCGTGCATTTAGTTTTCTTTTCAGTTTCTCCTGCAGGTTCATTGTTGAAAGAATAAACATGTAAGACCACTTCAACTGAACAACCAAAAAAGGATGATGGGATGAAAAAACAGAAGAAAATATCCCAAAATATCTGGTAGAACACAAAGATTGACTTGCAAAAACCACATAACAGCCAAACGTCTTTCAGGAAACAAGTCTATTAGTTGTAAATTACTGATTTATATTCACATTTCACCGACCGATAAACAAACAATGCCTTACTAATTCATGTTCACATTGCGCTAACTGATGAACGAACAATGATTTAAGAACATTCAATTAGGATCATCTCAACACTGAAAAGGTTCATCTCGTGTTCTATGAGTTAACTTTCTGAAAATAGGATACCAGATGACATGGTAAAACACTCACCAAAATCACAATTTCATAACAGCTAATTTTCCTTTTGAAAATAAACAGGATACATGGACTCAGATTTGTTACTTCATTCTCCTATTCTATTGAATGAGAAGTGGATGGTACCACAAATTGTATTAAATGTAAAAGAGAAGGGATGTACAAGTATAATCATTCAGCACCCAAAACCCCTATACAAAAGCCTACACGCCTAAAAGGTAAACCCCTAGCTATCCTCTCAACAAACGGAAAAATGAGGAGCTATGAGACTCCACTTTCCATAGATGTTTACCCCAATCACACTCTCTCACACGCAAAAGCAACAATCCTCTCTTCCACTCTTGTTTCCCTCTTGAAAATTATGCTATTTCTTTCGTTCCACAACGCCCATAGAGTAGCATGAAGGACGAGCCAACAAATGACTTTGCCCCCCTTCAGGTCCCACCTCTTGTGCCATTTGAGGAGGAGATGATGTACGCTCACAAAGGCCGAAGGAAAGGTGGATTCTATCCCCAATCCTAGTCCATACCCCCTTAGTGAAGGGGCATCTTGTGAAAATGTGGTCTAGATCCTCCTCCTCTTCCCTGCATAAGCAGCACACTGTAACTATCTCCTGCAGAAAAGCTGGAATCCTATCACAAGTGGGTAGCAGGCCATGAGAGATCTGCTATATCAGCAACTTCACCTTGAGCAGGCTTTGAGACCCCAAACCTGCAGTGCTATAGAGTAGGGCACTCCATCTGAAATGAGTGTGTAGACAGACCTGACTGAGAAACCTCCCTCCTTCTCCCATCTTCACGCCCACCTATCGGCCCCGCTATCCACCAGTCTATCGTCTAGGCGGAATAGCAGATGACTTTCCAGCTGATCCATCTCCTCGTGTGTAAGATTCCTCCTAAAGCTAGGCGCTCATGTGCCCCCAGATAGCTACAATCAAAAGAATGTGCCACCGATGCCCCGGGTGCAGCCAAGATAGCAAAACGCTTCGGGAAGGACTCTTCTAATAAAAAACCTCCACACCACATGTCCTTCTAAAACAGACACATATGTCCATTACTCAAGCTGCCCCAAACACTAGCTTTGATGGTGTCTCCACTCTGAAGTATGCCTCTCCAAATCAGTGAGACATTATACATGTGAGCCGATGACAGGTCCCACTCCTTAGTCTTGCTATAATATTTCTACCTAATGAGATGCAGCCATATCATGTTGTCTTCTACTCCGAGCCTCCATAGCCATTTGCACAATAAAGTCAGGTTTAAGTCTCTTATGTTTTTGATCCTGACTCCTCCTGCTTCCTTGCTTTTACAAACTTTGCCGTAGAAGATATCATGCCACCCCTACCATTGTCCCCCCTACCTTACCAGAAGATTCTAGCCTAAATAGATTCCAACTTCTTAGTCGCGGTTCTGGGGATCCTAAAATAGATAGGAAGTAAACCGACAAACTGTCAAACACTGATTTGCATAACACCATTCTTCCACTATAGGAGAGAAGACCCACCTTTCATCCTACAAGTCTAGACTCGTACCTTTGCACCACCACCTACTATACCTTTGCACCACCACCTACTAATCTCTGCAGTGAAGAGCCCCTGGAGACAAAGGCAGGCCCAAACAAAAGAAAAGAAAGTCTCCTATCTAACATCCAAATATAAAAGGTGCTCTCCTAAGTGACCTCTCCTCCATGTTGACCCCAACTATACGGCTTTTCCTACAGTTCACCTTCAATCCACTAACCTCTTGCAATAGCTCCAGAATCAACCTGGCATGATACAATTGGCGCTCCTCATCTGCTAGAAGGAGAATAGTCTCATTGGCATATTGCAGATGTGTGATGCTATTGCTATGATGTCCCGCCTGAAAGCCTCTAATGACACATGCCGCTTCGGCTCTCGTTCACATCCTACTCAATATTTGTGTCACTAAGACAAACAGTAGTGGTGATAAAGGGTCTCCCTATCGGAGTCCTCTGCCACTATGGAAAGAAGACATAGGCTGGCCATTAATAAGGACTAAAAATAAGGTTGAGGAGATACAATCCCTAATCCACCCAATCCATCTCTGATCAAAGTCTACCTTGGCTAAAATGTGATCAAAGCCATTAATAAGGATTGAAGATGAGGTTGAGGAGATGCAATCTCGGATCCACCCAATCCATCTCTAATCAAAGCCTAACTTGACTAAAGTGTTAAGCAGACATTGCCAATTAATTCCATCATAAGTCTTTTCAAAGTCCAGCTTCAATACTACTCTCCTCTTCCTTCGGATCTTCACAGCATGTAAGCACTCATGAGTAACAAGGAAGTTCTCTTGAATCTGCTACCTTGATGAAGGCCCCCCGATGTCCACTGACCACTCTGCCAATCACCCTATCTAGTCTCCTAGCCAGCCACTTTCTAATAATTTTGTAGGTACTATTCAGCAGACTGATAGATCTGAAGTCCGTGAAATCTTGTGCACCCTACTTAGAGATCAAAACCAAGAGAGTTTTATTGATGCCCCTCAAGTGTACCCTTCCCTCTTGAAATTCTCCTAAGGCCCAATTAGAACCTCCTTAACAATATCCCAGCATTCCTGAAAGAAGACCATAAGGAAGCCATTTAGACCTGGAACTTTGTCACATGTAAGCCAAAACATTGCCTATCTAATCTCCTCCTCCAAGAAGGGGTTGGACAATGACTCACTCTCTACATAAGGGAGCTGAGGAAGTAAATCATATGCAATGCCAGGTATGTACAACTGCTCATCGGTGAAAATGTTGGAGTAGAACTCCTTGACGAACCTTCTGATGTCCTCCTCCCTATAAACCATCTGATCGCCAACCTTGATGGAAGCAATGTTGATTCTCCTTCTTCTTGAGGCAATCCTCTGAAAATAAGTTGTGATCTTGTAACCTTCCTAGTGCCATTTCTTCCTAGATCTCTCCTTCCACTAAATCTCTTCCCTCATGAGGATCTCATCAAACTCTACTCTGAGAGTATCCATGCGCAACTTGTCAATGTCATCCATCAATCCTGCCTCCTCCAAGTGACTCTGGGAGTATCCCTAAGAGTATCCCCCGAGACCTACCCACCTCCCAGGGTCAATCGACCCCGAAAAGGTCCACATGCCTATCCGGGGTGTGTGGACCTATATGGGGTCAATTTCCCCCCTCCCGGGATCATTTGGTCCTGAATAGGTCCTCCCAAGGACCTATCTAGTCCAAAGTGACACCCTAACCTCTATAAATACCTCTCCACGGCCCCCACGGGGCAAGAAGGGAAGACATCTCGGAAGACACCCGGAGACGTGCTTGGAGTACTTGTGCTTTGTGTGTTTGTAAAGACCCACTACGATTTATAAATGCCCTAGGGTCTTGCATTTATGCCCCTAGGTGCTTTATTATGTAACTTTTCTATGTATTTTGGCGATAGCAGTATTGCGTTTTTCTGAATTAATCAGAAATTACAAAAATAACCCCAAATTACAAGAAAATCGGACAATGTCCTGTAATTGCAAGAATACCTTACAATGTCGTGTAATTGCAAAAACACAATGCAAAGTTCATGAATTGAAACATGTCTGGCACTTTCGCAAAAAGTCCTGTAAAGTTCACAATTTGTCGACAAAGTCCTATATTTGCAAAAGAGCTTCGTGTGTATGCAAATATTCCTTGTTACTTCCAAGAATGGCAAAGCTACCCTAGCTCCCGATTTATTGTGTAAATGTCGTTCCTTGGTGTGATATTTTTGTTCATACACCCTTCCTAAGGCTCAAATTATCTTCACCCCTTAGCTAATATCAAATTACTTATGTACTCCTAATTGATGTCGAATAAACCCTGAAGGTATCAAATTATAAATATACCCTTATCCCTGACGAGTTGTATCCAAATCCCCGAACAATGTTGAACTGTGACACGATACTTAGTTTATGCCTAAACCCTGGTGTAAACCCTCAACCTACCTCTATTCTTATGGGTTTGTAGATCCGTCGTATCCTAGAACAAATTACAATTATACCCCCATCACGGTGCAGGGACATTCATCCTTCTCCTTTTGTTGTCGTGCCCTTGCCCTTAGCATCGTAACCATTATTGTGAAGGACAATGAATATTCTTTGACAATTAAACAAAGGTGTTCAGACTCTATACCAAAGTAAATTAACATTGACTGAGGTCAGTAGGGTAAGGTCCAGAACCCAAACTCAAATCGTCTAATAAATTAAATCCACGGAACTAACGATGCACATGCTATTTAAATAGCTTATAAACGTGGATTCATGTTCAACAAACGAACAAGATCCTTTAATTCTTTTTCTGTGTTCAACAGGGGACTGGCTGGTTTCCAGACTTGATGGAACAGAGGATGTCTGGTACCTCCATGAGCAACAAAAGAGTATGCCGATCGAACGAAAAAAGCTCCAGATGAATTGAACAAAAGAGTATGCCGATAGAACGAAAAGAAGATGCCTGGTACCTCCGTGAGCATGTATATCCACCAATGAACCTAGTCACAAGTTGTCACTCTCAAGGAGAGGGTCACCAGGCAACAAAAAATCAGGTGGGACTTACCCACATTGTGCTGAGTTGTGCTGGGTTTGGATTGAACAAGTACTCAACATAAACTCTTCTTAGATTGGCAACAAAACCTGAGATATTCTTGAATGAAAACTTTTCCATATATAATTAATTAATATTTTTGGTTTGGTATCACTTCAACTTCATTTCACAGATTTTATATAAATATATATATCTATATATACACACAAACACACACAGAGAGATGCTGGCTCACCAGATTTCTTTGAAGGAAAAGGGTGACCAAATGGCCACGACTCCTTACCATAAATGAAATGCAGACTACACAATAAGGCCCTCCCTTATAGTACAAAAGAAAGAGGAAAAAAGAAAATCAAGTTGCAGTCCTAAGAATAACCTTGTTTCACATGGTCATACTGAGTAAATCCCTAAGAATAACCTTGTTTCACATGGTCATACTGAGTAACTCCCGAGCATAGCAAGGCATCCATGACCCAAATCCTTGCAATTTCAGTCCCTAGGCTGGGTTGAAGACACGACATCCACTTATTGTGGTAGAGCACTAAGCCATGAAACATGGGCTATGCATGAGTTATTGAACAGCAAAGGTAATTTTTGTGGGACAGAATAACCAGCCACAAAGGGCTACATCATGATTGGAGTTCCAGCAAACTCATTTAGAATGTGTTTACCTCTTCATGGGATGATTTTTTTTTTTTTTTTGTGGGGGTGGGGGGGGGAGTGGGTGGCACAACCAACATATTAAAGAAAAAGGAATGTACAAGTAAAAGTTGAGCTCTCAAAACCCCTTTACAAAAAAGGACCCCCGGCCAACTTGACGCACCCCCTCAACTCCCCAACAACAAGAAAAGAGAGGAGTTATGATTCTCTACCAAACAAAGCTCTCTCGCCCAAGTGGCCACTGTCACCAAAACAAAACAAACTAACGCTTCCCTTTTGAAGATCATGTTGTTCCTTTCATTCCACAAGGCCCACAGAGTGACATGCAGAATCAGCCACCAAATGATACGGTCTCCCTTCAAGTTCTAGGATCTATGCCGCCTGGTGAAGAGCTGCTGCACCACCACCACCACCCCCCAAACGGGCCAACTGGCTGCTGAAGACGCGACCATACACCACCAGCAAAGACACATTACGTGAATAGATGGTCCAAGTCTCCTCCTCCACCCCACACAAACAACACAAGGAAGAGTTGTGACGAAGAAAAGGAATCATCCTATCACAGGTGGGGAGCCGGCCATGAGAAATTCTCCATAGTAACACCTTCGCCTTCAGAGGGCTCTTGGGAGCCCAAACCTGAGAAACATAAGAGTACCTCACACCGCCCTCAGAAATGAGAGTAAGCCGATCTGACTGAGAAGGCTCCCTCCGCCACCCATCTCCACAACCAAAAGTCCGCCCTGTCACTCACCGGCCTGAAGTTAAGAAGGAAGAGCAAGAGCGATAAGCGATTGAAGCTGATCCATCTCTAGGGGGTGAAAGTTCCTCCTGAAGATGGATGCCCAAATACCCCCGTCAAGGTCGGCATCGAAGAAGTGAGCCACTACCCCTCTAGAGCCCTTGCAATGGCGAATAGAGAAGGAAAAGCCTCTACTTAGGTGAAGTCGTCACACCACCTATCCAGTCAGAAAAGATTCATACGCCCATGACCCAATCTGACTCGAACACTGACTCTGAAAAAAATCAACCCCCTGGAGGATACCTCTCCAAAGCGGGGAAACCCTATAAAGAGAAGACGGGAAGAGATCCCACACTCTGGATGAGGAGTAGTAGCTCTGCCTGATAATCTGCAACCAAAGCCCACCCTCTTCCGTACCAAGTCTCCACAACCACTTACAGAGAAGCGCCAAGTTAAAATCTCTAATATTCTTAATACCCACGCCGCCACCTTCCTTACTTTTGCAAACTCTTCCCCAAGAAATATCATGCCATCCAGGCTCTCAGATCTCAGTACCATGCCAAAAAAATCTGGCCTGAATGGATTCCAACTTCTGAGCCACGGTCTTGGGGATTCTGAAGATGGAGAGAAAATAAGTCAGTAAGCTATCCAGCACGGACCTACACAACACAAGGCACCCCCATAAGAGAGAAGCCTCGCCTTCCAACCTGCCATCCTAGATTCGAATTTCTGCACCACCACTTGCTAATCCCTACAATGAAGGGCCCCTGGGGGCAAAGGCAGACCAAGATAATAGAAAGGAAATTCCCCTATCTGGCACTTAAAAATGTCAACAGCCCTCCTAAGAGCGTAAGCCTCCATGTTCACCCCGACAATAAGGCTTTCGGAGTACTTCACCTTCAAACCACTAATGTCCTGGACCATTTGAAGCATCAGCTTGGCGTTGAACAATTGTTGCTCCTTGTCAGTTAGGAAAGGATCGTGTCATCAGCATACTGGAGGTGAGTAATACAAATCCCCTCTCGCCCTGGCTGGAAGCCTCGGATAATCCCTGCAACTTGAGCCCTCGTCCAAATCCTACTCAGAATGTGAGCCATCAGCACAAACAACAACAGAGAAAGCTGATCCCCCTACCAAACAATTGCCATTTGCATGGCACAGACACTAACATACGCACAAAAACCACAAAATGAAGTCCATACATCTTATGCATGGCAATGAGTTTAATCTACTACAATTTAGAAATTTAAAAATGGTAAGATGAGAGGATACAGTAAAACCAACAAATGTAGTGCAGGCACGTGTGCATCACACCCTAGGTAATTTATCGAAAAAGAAGTCATCCTCGGGATGTTAAGGGTAACTACATAGTCTAGTTGGATGTCGGTCACTGAATATTTTTAAGAATTGAGTCTATGAATTTCTCACTGAGCCTTTGGAATAAAAATGAAAATTTATAAAGATGCACATATAGGGGTTATATAAATAACATGTGCAGGGTTCATTCCGTAGATGCGCTTCATATCAGACGATTTGAGTTCGAGTGCTGGACCTTTTCTCACCAAGGCTGGCAGTGTCGGTTTCGGACTCGATTTCGGCCGAGTGCGAAACCGAAGCGAGTCGGTTTCAGCCGGTTTCGGTTTCGCTTTCGGCCGAAAACCCAGTCAAAAAATAAAAAAATATCAAAATAAGTCTAAAAAATCAGAAATAATTCAGAAAAATATAAATAATCACATAAAAATTAAAAAAATCATTAGACATGCATTTGACTATAAAGAAATTAGATTAAATGCAATAAACATAAAGTAGGCATTGAAGTTCAAACATTGAACATGTTAAACTAATATTCTTGAGTACATACTAAACATGAAGTAGGTTCAAACATAGGGGAATAAACCTAATTAGACACAATAAATGTTACATAAATTAAATGATCTTTACCTAAATGAAGAGGCAATAATATGGGTAATAACTAGAACCTTCTCCCTCATCGTCTGACTTTTGATGTTGATACCCATAAGAAGGTTGCATGTATTGTGTATATTCACTATAACCAAACAATGAGGTAGCCAAGTCTTGCATCCCTCTTTGGATCCCTCTTGGAGTGTAAGGTTGTCGGCTTGATTCGAATCCAGAATCAGCGTAAGAATCTTGAGGATGAGAAGAGGAACTTGATGGAACTGAAAATCTAGATCATGACCCCACCCATAAATGGTTGCTTCCTGTTGGCTACCTCCATAACCTGATGGATGCCCATATTGGCTCTGTGAATCATATCCTCGCTCACTATGACTGTATCCTCGACCTGTGTCAACGTGGAAGGAGGAAGTACCACTAGCAGTGCCACCGCCAGTAGTAGCACCTGCAGCACCTGTAGCACCTGCAACTGTACCGGGATGATCATCATCATCATCATCATCATCATCACCAACATCATCAGAACCATAAGAAACCAATTGTCTTTTAGCCTTTGGAGATGCTTTTTTCTCTTTTGGTGCCAATTTTTCAATCATCTTTGACATAAGTCCTTTTCTCCTTGGCGTGTGCCTCACATAAATCTGTTTCAACTGCTCAATTGCATGATCCTCTCAAACAGCAACACTAGTCCTCTCAGTTAGCCCATGCACTGATGTACTTCTTCTTAAGGATGCAGGTGGCTTGACCATTCTAAGAGTGACTGGCCTACTATCTGATTCTGAGTGTCTAGGTGGCTCATACTCAGGCTGTTGCTCAGTGTCATCAACAAACAAAGCTTGGTCCCTTCTCTGGTGCGCTTGAGTCTCTCTGGCCCTCTTTGTTGCTCTTTTGAATTCTGGATCTCTTGACTCATCTTCATCTAGTATGTCCTCTGCCCATCTTCTATCATCGTCATCAAAAACGGGCTCATCAACCTGCTCTCGTGTCTCCACCCAAGACTTCAAGAGATTCTCATCATCAAATAAAGCGTCCACATTAATTTCTGGAGCAGCTACAGCACAGCTACACAGCAGCAGTAGCAAAACAGCACAGCAGCAAGCCAGCAGTAGCACAGCACAGCAATAACAGCAGCCGCCCCTGCAGCACAGCAGGGGCAGCAGCAGCAGCAGGGCACCAGTAGCACGCAGCAGCAAAGGCCAGAGCAGTAGCAACAGACCCTTCTCCCTCAAATCTGAGGGAGAAAAGGGGAGTTCACTTGGGTTTCGGTCGAAACCGTCCGATTTCGGACCGAAACATGTAAATTTCAGGCGAAACCGATACCAATTTCGCCCAAAACCATTTTTTTTTAGTTTCGGACCTGCTACAGTGAGCAGGTCCGGTTTCGTGTCGGTTAAGGCCGAAACCGATACGTTTTGACCGAAACGTATCGGTTTCAGCCGATACTGCCAACCATGTTCCCCACTGACCGCAGTCAGTGTTAATTTACATCGGCATAACGTCTGAACACATTTGATTGACTGTCACAAAAATCCTAAGATCCTTTACATAGACTTTGATATTGAGGACAGACGCACTTGCATGACTCGTGATTAACTCTCATTCACCACCGAAAGATTGATAGAACTAGGATCTTATCAAAGGCCTCATTAGGTTTAAGCAAAACCCTATAATTTTAGAGCATTAATGTAATTTTGCAAAGGTCGTAAACGTTTTTGAAATGTCGGGTGGGTTTCTAAGCTCCAGGGATATTTTGATATTTTTTTATTTCTAAGGATATTTTGATAATTTTACCAAGATAAGGGCTTCTCTGTAAATTTTGGGTTGGAGAGAGATTGTGGTGTAATCTCTGACTTCCAAGGGCAATGAGATAGTTTCTGAAAGGTTCTGAGGGCTATTAGACAATTTCCAGGACACAGGGATATTTTGGTGATTTTATCAGACCCAGGGCATACTTTAGGTTTGGGATAACACTTAGGGTTAAGCTGACAAGATCCCTAAGTGAAAGAACAACATTAGGCTCCACGGGAAGCACGAGTGTGTTGATTCTCAACAGAGGGGGCCATATGCACAGTTTCCTGAAAGCCGGGATCTACTCGTGATTTTTTTCTGCACACATGAGAGAAGGCAACTAAATGCATTCGTGATTCATTTAAGTGCAAGAATTGTCGGCGAATTGTCGACG
Source organism: Amorphophallus konjac (assembly GCA_022559845.1). Lineage (NCBI taxonomy): Eukaryota > Viridiplantae > Streptophyta > Magnoliopsida > Alismatales > Araceae > Amorphophallus > Amorphophallus konjac. The sequence continues at coordinate 34,139,891 of CM040121.1, read as the reverse complement.
ATACATAAGAGGTTTCCGCACTGACGCGGGACATGAGGGCATAGCCCCAATTATCGAAAGTTGCAGGGTAAGACTGCAGTTTACATGACTTTGGGTGCTCTTGAAATTCTTGGAGGGGGCATTTCTATAATTCCTAGTTATCTGAAGGAATTACATAGTTTGGCCACCCAGAATGCATACAAACATAGCCTGTAAGGGCATAAGCGTAAGACCCAGAGTATTTATAAAACATACCCTTAATAGGCTTTTACAAACACACAAACGATTTGTCTTCTCCGTGTTCTTGTCCTCCAATCGCTTCGTGTCTGCTTCCTTTTTTTTTCTTCTCTCTGGACCCAAGGAGTATTTATAGAAGGTAAGGGAACCCACCTTGACAAAAATGGGAGTTTTTGAACCCCTTTGACAGAAAAGATGTTTTTTGGCCCCCACCTTGACAAGAAAGGCCAATTTTGGACCTTAAGTTGTCAAGGTGGGTTCTCCACATTTTTTTGTTTTTTTTAAAAGAGGGAGAAAGAGGAGCGGCGGGCCCACTTGGACCCAGCAGGCCCAGGCGGGGTCAAGTGGGCCCCGCACTAGACCCGGGCATGGTCAACAGACCCCGGTGGGCTCTGTTTGACCCCACTGGGGCCGACGGAGTCCATTGGACCCGCGCGAGACCCAAGCGGGGTCAACAGACCCCATCGGGGTCTGTTTGATCCCGCTAGGGACCAACGGGGTCCATTGGACCCCGTTGGATTGGACCCCGTTGGTCCCTAGCGGGGTCAAACAGGCAAACAGACTCCGTCGGGGCCTGTTTGACCCTGCTGGGTCCCAACGGGGTCACTTGGACACCCGCATGGGTCCCAAAGGGGCCAAAAACCCCCCGCACGGCTCCGTTCTGCCCCGATGGAGTTCTCCCGATCGGTTCCTCCTCTTAAACCCTACTCCAGTCCTTTTTTTTGCCTCTCTTGCTCGTAGCGGGGACGCACAGAGGGGAGAACGGGCTGCTTCGGCGTTTGTTTGTGTTTGTTTTGTGACGTCGACGACGAGGAAGGAGCTTGCACTCGTCTAGACGGCGTGATACACGGCATTTGGTCTCTTCTACGAGTGTATGTAAGAATTTTCTCCATCCTTCTTTGTTGAGACAGTTTATCGAGTGACATGATCGGGTTCTGAGACTTGACCGTGTGGAGATACTTCACAAAATGACGTTGTTGGCTTCAAGTCGTAGTTTGACCATCAATTAATCATGAAAGAAAGTGTCTCGAACTATTCGAGCAAGTTAGGGGTGCAACATTGGATTAGGGTCAAAACATTTTGGGGAAAAGTTAATGGATTTGGTTCTGTTGGTGTTTGGTTGAGGTTCATGCTTGGCTTGCCAATCCCTTCAAGCAGGGTGAATAAGGGTCACCTCTAACCAGGGCAAAATTGAACTTATCTTCTAGAAAGTGACAAATTTCCGCAATTTATACAGTAAATAAGATGCAGTTACATAAAAGAAATTGCCCTCCCTTGATGAACAGAAACCTAGCCCAAGTTGTGGCCTTAGGAACATAGTTGTCAACGCTTGTATGAGGCTAAGGCATCGAGAAAGGTGAGCAAGGCACTCGCTATGTAGTCAAAGACGTGAGGCGACCGAGACGACCAGGGGGTCGCCTCATGCCTCAAACGCCAAGGCAATGGCCTAGATGTTTAAGGCATTTGAGGCGAGATTTTATTAAATAAAGATTTATAATTTAAAAATTACACTATATGTCTAAATATCCCAAAATGTATATATAAAGTCAATAAATTTCTTAAATTTATTCATTCCTATGTGTCAAAATTATTATATGACTCACTAAATTCATGTAAGATGCAACTTAAATAAAATTAACAACATTAGCAACAAATTTAAACAAGAAAAAAAATCAAATGGCTAAATTACTGTCCAAGCTTCTTGTTGCCCGGAGTAGGTCCAGATGAGAGTCATGATATCTATCTAATGTTTCCATTTCTGCACGATGCAAACAGAGAGAGTGCGACATAGACTGAGAGTGAGAACATTCGGAGCTTGCTCTATGTGTGTGAGAGTGAGTGAGAAGGAGTGAGATAGAGATGAGAGAGGGGCTCGGCCCCCCTCTCTCTCTCAGAGAAGGAGAGAGAGAGGGGGTTCTCTATGTATATGAAGAGAAAGAGAGAGAGAGGGAGAAAAATGGAGTGTGGGAGTGTGTGTGTGTGAGAGAGAGAGAGAGGAAAACAGAGTGAGAGAGGGGCTTGAACCCTCTCAGAGTGTGTGTGTGTGTGTGTGTGTGTGTGTGTGTGTGTGTGTGTGTGAGAGAGAGAGAGAGAGAAGGGTGCGGGGGGAGAGAGAGAAAAAGAGATAGAAGGGTGCTCAATCCCTCTGTGTGTCAGAGAGAGAGTGAGAGAGGGGCTCGCCCCCTCTCTGTGTGTGCATGTAAGAGGGGGGAGAGTGAGAGTGAGACAGAGACAAATAGACCGAGAGAGGAGGGCAGGGGAAGAGAGGGAAAGAGGAGGCTTTGGCCCCTCTGTGTGTGTGTCTGTGTGTAAGAGAGAGAGAGAGGGGGCTCGACCTCTGTGTATGTGTGTGCAAGAGAGGGGGAGAAGACGTATACCGGAGACGCTCATCGCCGTTTGCCACTCGTCACCATCCGCCACTCGCTGTCGTACGACGCTCACCACCTTTTGTGAAGCCATCGCCAGTCGACGCTCGCACGCCAAACGTAAGGGGGAGACGAGAGGGGGGTAAGCTAGGGTTTCGGGGGGGTGTTCAATAGGGGAGAGAGATCGATCAGGGAGAGAGGGCAATTTATCGCCCGGATCCCCTTGTCGGGCAATCGCGGGACGCCAGTGGGTCGCGGGTGTGCAAGGTTTTTTTTTGTTTTCGATAAAGCAAAACGCGACTGGCAGGGATCAAACAGGTAACCTGTGTCACGGGCGGGCCGGGACGGTCATGGGCCGACGCGGGGGAGGTGGACAGGGCGCGCTAAGACGGCCGAGGTGGCCCAAAAGCGCCCAAGGCACTCACCTAGGCGATTGGGGCCAAAGCAAGGCGAATAGTCAACGCCTCGCCCCAGCGCCTAGACGCCATTTTGATAACATAGGGGAGTAGGGGACTCACCTAGGCAGCAATGCTGCTGTGTAGGTGAGCAAGGTCCGACCATGATGGTAAGGCACCCGCCTACTTTTAAATATATCATTGGTTGTTTATTTTTAATTAATTTTTGAACAGCAAATTGTTTATTATCTCTTATTATTTGTTGCTGGCTTTGTTTGTCATTATTGTTTTTTTCTTATATATTCAAATTTATTATCTCGTTGCACTTCAATATTATGTCATTTATGTATTTCATTCATTAGTTTTCAATTGTTACTATTGAAATCTGTAATTTTTTCATGCATTTATTCTTTATTTGTATATCGGGGCTATACATTTTTGAAGTTTTTAAAGAGGCGCCAAGGTGTTGCAGTGTTGCCTAGGTGCCGCCTAAGCGGATGACTTATCGCCTAAGTGCTTAGGCTCCACATGAATGCCATGTGTCACCTTGTCACCTTGGCAACTATGCTTAGGAATGACCTAAGTTTGCAACAAGTAATCCCGGGAGAAGGCGACGCGTACATGAGCCAACATCTCCTGTCCGAGTACGAGGCTGGATTAAAAACACAGCCGCCAATCCCAAAGTGAGAATAATAGCCAACTGAGCCAATGTTGTAAAAATGCAGAACAGTTAACCAGCCATAAAATAACTACATTTCGATTGTAGTTCTCATAGATTTTTTTTTTTTTGACAAGTGATTGTAGTTCTTGTATATTCATCTAAAATATGTTTAATTACCTCTACATGAATGATTCCCATGAAGACAACTGCCATGTACATGCACATAGATTAACAATATGTTCATAAACAACGGATACACACAAATAAGCATATTTACAAGAATCACATAAGCATGAATATGTCTATCAATGTATGCATTAATGATCACAAAGAGCTTGATAAATGGACATTTTGGAACAAATAAGGTAAGGATTTCAGCCCACAGGAAGGAGCAGTGAAACCAACAAAAGTAACTCAGTCATGTATGCATCAAATGCTAAGCACCTTTTCTTCTTAATCATATAAGAGAACCAAGAATATCAGGTTGGAATTGGCCCAATCCTCATATGAAAGGGGACACAAGGTAAGATTTCCTTAGAAGGAAGATCCTGTCAACATGGATCAGACAGCTACTTCACATTTTCTTTTGCTAAAGCAACAAAGCATGTGTCTTGTCCAAAATATAGCCTAGCTTCTTGTTGTTGCATTGCCACTGGCCATGTTAAGAAATCAAAAGAATGTATAACCATGACTTTCACATAAGTGCATCATTCTTATAAACCAAAAGAAATTACAGTAAATGAAAAAAAAATAAAGCAAGTGGTACCTCTTCCTTCATCTTGTCCTGAAAAGTTGATGGCAACATGTTGGGGAAAAGTTTTAAAAAAACTGGCAGCAAGAACTCCATGAACGGTACAATGATAAAAACTGCAAATGGAACTAGTCTGAAGATATCTGCTGTGGTGCGTGTCAGTTGCTGTCGCTCTCTCCTAGAGAGACTCTTTCCGCCAGCAAGTTTCAACAGTAATCTTGAGGAAATTCTCACATCAGCCCACAGAAGTTTGAAACCCAGCCAGTAGTGCTGAAGAGTAGCAATAAATTCATTCTTCCAATGGGCGAGTTTGTTGGCCCAGTCGGCCCTTGAGAAGAAAGAAGAAAAATTGAATCAGTATAAGATAATATAGAAACATTCACCAAATAATTTCAACGTGATTTTCATTTCCTAGCAAAAGATAATCAAAGAAAAGATTTGAAACCTGCTCATTGAAGTAATGACTCTCAAAGCAGGTCCAATCCCAAGAATCCTAGCCCATAGCTTTTGTAGAAGTGATTTAGTATCTTTCTGAGATTCTTGCAAATGTTTGGCCTTCGCTTTAGCTTTAGCAGTGGTCAAGCCTTCAACTGCCTGGTCACACTCCTCGGGTGATGCCTCCTTCACCAGCTTTTGTTTTGGCTCCTCATCATGTTCATCAACGGGGTGACCTGCAGTAGCTGTGCTTGCTGTACGAACAGATTGCAATATGTGTTTGGCTCCAAATGGGAAGACAATGTCCAATTTGTTGCATCCACATTCTCTGATGGAAGTAGCAACAAAGGGCTGCTTCAGAATCCTCGCTGCTACAAAACCAGATGGTCCCACTTTTGTAGTTGATGCTATTAGTTGCTCCTTTCCTTTGTCCACATCTAGAGGGCTGTCCCCAACAACCAAACCAAAATGTTGTGTGTTTCTTTCCTGAGAGAACCTCCCATGACCAAAAATCGAAAAACAAAAAGTGGGATGAACTTGGCCATCTAGACGGTCAAATACGCGCCTTCTTTCTCGTACAATCAATCTTGAAGCCATCTCCTAAGGTCGTTTTGTTCCCGGGAAGCAAATTGGGTTCATAAAGAAGGGAGGAACTTGCTCCTTCTACAAATAGTTACAGCTCTCCATGATACTCTAGAACAAAGACAAGAAATAATTAAAAATATATGTCATGTTGTTTTGACCTTTGAGATGATGCATGACCGCATCTCCAACATCTTTCCAGAAATTGGCAATTGATAATCGTTAAGCATGCATTCTAAAGAGAAAAAAACAGATAAGTAGAGGCAAAGGGACTTGCAACAATTATTAACAAAACATGTCTTACAAAAAACTATTTTTTAGTTAGCATCAATTTCTCATTTGCAGCCATTTCATCTGGATCCTACTAGAAGAACACAGACAGATGCAAACATACAAAGGGTGAGCACGGGTTCGGTTTGATGAGAATTTTTCTCAAACCAAACCAAACCGGATTAAGGGTTCAACCTGAACCAAACTAAACCGAATGACTTTGAAACCAAACCAAACCAAACCGAATTAATCTGGTTTGGTTCGGTTTGGTTCAATTTGAACCATAATTGACAAGGCTTACTTCTGGGTTTGCATATGTCAAAGACAACTAAAATCCTCTCTAATTTTCTCCTTCTTGCTTTCCCTCATATCACCCTTGTCTTCCTTATTTATGGATATGGAGTGAGTTGAGAAAGGAGAAATCTTCTCTTATCAACTTGAGGACTGTAAACAAGATGGTTCTAGGTACAGCTGCAGCAATTGTACTCTGGAAAAGAAAAAAAAGAGTAACACAGATGTAGCTCTCTAGGAACTTATACAGTTTGGTACCTCATCTAAGCCATTTCAAAAATGCATTAAAATCAGAAAAATTAACAAAGAGACTCTGTATCAGGAAATCAGTAAGAAGGACTCACATCATGGCTGAAGAAAGAGACTAATCTTGAAGAAAGATATATCCTTCATGGTTTGGTTTAACATCTACCTTCATTCCAGCACTCGTCCCATGCAAGATAATACAGAACAAAATAAGACAATACGTGGAGAGAAGATCTGAGACAGTGAGACAAAAGCGATCTTTGAAGGGACCATAGACACATCAACAAAATAAGATTTTCTCACACAGTAGCAAAACAGAAACAAAGGACCAGATCTTTGAAGGGGAAGAAAAGGAAAAAAATGATCAGAAAGCCTGAGCCCTCCTGCAAAACCGAACTATCTGCGACTTCTAGAACTCCCTCCGGACAGCAACAAACATGGAACGAGAAACAAGAAGAAGCAAAGACTCACATCTCTCTTATGGCCGCCGAGGCCGGAGTAGGTCGGCGCCTGCGAGCTCCGGTGGGGGAGTGGGAGAGGAGCCTGCCAGCTCCGGTGAGGAAGAGGGGGGGGAGCCTGCGTGGCTGCGAACCGGGAGGGAGGGGGGTCCTGCGAACTCCGGTGGGGGAAAGGGGGGACTCGAGAGAGGGGTGGGGGGAGAGGGATGGCGGCCTGCGAGCTCCGGTGGAGGGGGAGAGGGAGGGGGCCTGCGAGCTCCGGTGGAGGGGAAGAGGGAGATGGGGGAGGGTTCCGACGAAACGAGGGAGATGGAGGCCGATTCGGGAGTCAGGACTCTCGTTCATACGGGTAGGGTCTTAGGGTTAAACATTTGACCAAATGGCCTTAAAATCGGCATATTTGATTTTAAAAAAATAAAAAACTGAATCGAATCGATTTTATTAATACGTTGTGATTTTAAGTCGAATCAAAGTTTTTAAAATTTGGAAACAAATCAAACTAAATCTATCGGTCCGGTGAGACAGTAAAACGTCCCACCCCCACATCATGTATACATCGAAATAAAATAACCAACAAGCCTGTCAGCACGCTCACTACTCCTATATAAGATTTCGTGCAATGGCTTCTCTCTTGCGCGAGCCCCCTCTCACCCCAGCCTTCTGCGCCACCACGTCTCCTCCCACCTGCAACTCTTTCTCCTCACAGAGCGCTCAAACCCTCCCCACCTCGCTCTCCCCTTGCTCGTCGAAGCGATCTCGGTGGGAAGAGGGGGGGTGGTTTCTGGTCTCACGGAAGCAGTGAGTTCCGTGGTTGCCGGTGTTCTAGCGCTGCTCGTGTGGTTTTGATGTGTCCGTCGGCCTCCCGGCGGCTCGAGTCTGGAAGCGAAGTGTTGGTGTGAAGGGGGTCTTGAAGGATCGCTGGATCTCTCCGTGGTAACTGATGAGGCTTACTTCGCGTTTCCGATTTATTTCTCTCGATTTAGTTTCTCTTTGGTGAATGATGTAGAATTTGCCGTAGTTGGAGGGAGCGGTTGTTGGATCATCTCGCGAAATCTTATAGGCGTAGTGAGGGCGCTGCTCGGCTCGTTGGTTATTTTATTTCAATGTATACATGTGCTTCTTCGCTTCTCTCTCTCTCTCTCCATCTCTCTTGCTTCCTATTTGTTTCTCCACGTTTAGCAGTTATTCTTGCTATTTGATTTAGAATTCTGGGGGAAGGAAGGATGGTGTTGTAGTGGGGCGGGGACGTTGGATTGTCTTGCTAAATCTTCAGCACGGTAAGCCATTTGTTGGATGCCTCAGTTCTGTGCGCGTGTTTGCTTCTGTCTGCATTTTCCTGGTAGGATCTAGGTGAAATGGCTGCAAATGAGAATTTGATGCTAACTATAAGGTTGTTTTTTATTAAGAGATGTTTTGTTGATAATTGTTGCAAGTCCCTTCGCCTCCACTTATTCGTTTTGTTTTCCTCTCTAGAATGCATGCTTAATGATTATCAATTGTCAATTTCTAGAAAGATGTTGGAGATGCAGCCATACATCATCTCAGAGGTGAAAACAACATGATGTACATTTTTAACTACTTCGTTTTTTTTTCTTCGCAGAGTATCATGGAGAGATGTGACCATTTGCAGAAGGAGCAAGTTCCTCCCTTCTTTATGAACACAGTTTGCTTCCCGGCAACAAAACTACCTTTTTTTCATAAGAACGCGATTGCCTTCAGTATCACTGTCAGTCTGTCACGTTCAGGACGCATCGTCCTCCCTGGCCGCGTTCTTAAACGCATCCCTTTGCATTGACGCGATTGGACAAACAACCAGGGTCCTCAGCACAAATGAAATTTGAATTTTTAATACCCTAAAATAAATTAATATTATCAATAAAACTCTAAACTTACATAATTATTTAATTTCTATCTCTTCCGTGCATCTCAACTTCCACGTATTAATTTATATCTCAAAATATAATTATTTTCATGAAAATCTAAATTTAGTGTGAGACAAAGGTTAATTACAAAAATTACATAAATAATTACATTAGAGCCCAGAAATAAAATATGTGACATAAATAAATATATAAAAATGTGCACTTATCACAACACCAATCTTAGATGCTCCCATTGAGCCTCAATACTAGGAGAATACACCAATACATTATCAATAAAAATTATCACAAATTCATAAGAGAAAGTTAAAACACTCTATTCATCCGGTCATTGGTGCATTAGTAATTCCAAAAGGCATGATTATAAACTCAAAGTGATCATATCTAGTTTTGAATGCGGTCTTAGGAATGTCTCGATCTCGGTTCTTCAACTGATAATACCCTAATCTTAGGTCAATCTTGGATAACAGTTTAGTAGACTAAAGTTGATCAAACAAATTGTCAATTCTCGCTAATGGATATCTATTTTTTACTATTATTTGATTATGATTCATGTAATCAATGCACCATCTGAGAGATCTATCTTTCTTCCTTATAAATAGCACTAGTGCATCCCACAGTGAAAACTTACGCTGAATAAACCCCTTACTAAGCAACTCCTCTAACTTTCTCTTCAATTCCACTAACTCTATTGGTGTCATATATGAGGAGTCGTATATGTGGGTTCTATACTAGGATATAACTCTATGATAAACTGAACATCTCGGTTTGGGGTTGTTGGAAAAAACCTCTCGGGGATATATACAACAAATATATATAATCAAACGAGTTCAGAGTGGGAGGACGTACCTCGCAGCGGAAACGAGACGTACACACGTAACAGCGGAAGCGGAAATAGAAACACGTGTGTACCTGCAGTATCTGAGTACAAGATCGGCTACCAGAGTCGACCACTACCCGTGAATCGTCGCGGAGTCACAGAGCTGGCTACTAGAGTCGACTCCAAGGGTCAACACTCCAAATCCAGGGACTATGGTGATGGTTCCCCAGGAGATGCAGACCATACATGTCACGGGACTAACCCGCGACTAATATCGCACGGTCGGCACACCGACGCACTACCCTCGTCGCTATTCCATCTAACATATAGATGAGAAGACGAGGAGAGAGAAGGGACAGAGAGAATCGAGAGACGGGGCTGCTACAGTCATCACGGGCACTATCCTCTCGAATTCTCTCTCTATACAACATGCACATATCCTCTCTCCTATACACTTATCCGTCACCTCACAAACATACATTTGCCTATGGAGACGAACTCCCACCATGGTACATCTCCCGGCGTCATCGTACTCAACGGACCGACGCGGACATCGTGACGTCGTCCATCGACATGTCGTCCCTCGTACTTCGCACACATAGTGCTCTCTTCTCATATTTCTTTCTCTCCTATTTTTCACTTTTTTATCAACCCCCCTTGGGGGGTATTTATAGGGAGGAAGGAGAGGGAGAGAGGGGCGGTGCGAACGCGGGAGAGAGGAGGCGGACGCGGGAGGATGAGGAGGAGAGGAGGCGGATAAGGAGGAAGAGGAGGGGGGGCCGCGCGGTGGAGCGCTGCGAACGCGCCACGCAGGCGCGTGTGCGCGCTCGCAGCGGGCGCGGGCGAGCGCACGCGGGCACGCGCCCCGCGCGGGTCTCCCGCCACCGCGGCGGAGCCCCGTGGCCGGCCCAAATGGGCACAACCCATTAACATCTCCCACTTGCCCATTAGGGCCTTTCGTGCATATCGTTCATCTCACAATGTATAATCTTAAATGGTCTGCAATTCTCGGTCATACAAGAAATGGAGCGTGTGACCTCCGCGAGATTTATCCAAACAACTTGGGAGCATTCCGTTAAGCCATCACCTAAATAACGGAGTACTCATAACATCTCGGTATGTATCTCAGACATTTAATATTCACCTGATTTGACACTTTGGATCTCTCTAAAACAGGCAGTGTCAAACCCCCAAATGCTTAGTGCCCATGACTTTATCATCACACAGCCAATAAAGCCTCCTCGGATATGGGCTACTAAGCATGGTGAGATATAAAATGTCTTCCCTATGCTACTAATGTCAATCCAATTCGTCTTGACCGCTTTCCTAGACATGTCCCGCTGGACGGTATCAATCGTCGCCCTAAGTAACATGTTAAAGTAGCGACATCAAACATCTTTTTCATGACACAGCACTGCAGGTCACTGGGGATACATAAGGAATCACACTAATGTGATTCATGAGCTCACACAATGATGAAGAGGGATCCATTCATCATTCTCATATGCGGTCATATTACACATGCGGTATGATACGCATGCTGCGGTGTTCTTCCATTTTCATGGGCGTGTCATTAGTATGATTAATTAAACACCGCACGGATACCAGTCTAGTTGCGACTTACGCAGCTAACCCGAGTCACGCAAACCAGTCGCTCCCACTCAGCGCCTTTTTGCGACTCACGTATCCAGATTTTCAGGCTCCATGGAATTACAGTCAAATCCTCATGGCCGATCTGTGTTAGATCTCATCTTAGCCTTAGCTAAGGCGGCATATCTATGTTGTTTGGGGGATATTACACTCACATCTAGACCTCCATGGCGGCGTAATATCAAATGCCTCATCTTGCACGCTATCTATAGCGCCAAGGTGAATCACCCGTGTGAGAGGGTCGATTCTAGCCTGGTGACACTCTGACGATGTGTAAATCTCAAGAAAATTTCCTTCCACAGGAAGACCATGATTTCTTCATCAGAGAAGGAAGAAACTCGACAATAATGATTCCATGACTCCTAGCCTTTTCGAAAGGCTTCCAACATGCTAGATCAGTCAAGCCCAATTCACACATAGGCATTGATCCTAGCACATGACACATGGTAGAATCCAGGTCCTCAATTTTCAACACACAAGTCGAATAAGAAAATGAAGAAAAAGAAGACGATCCTTGTCAATAACGATCCAATATCGCATAAGCAACTCATGCTTATTTTATCGGATCTCTACGGTGTCAAATACTGTAACCAATTAAGTTGTCACCCAAAGTGAGATTGACAAACAAATTGTCAGTGGTCATCACATTAAATCAATACATTCTATATTGAGAGCAGTGGACATCATTGTTACACATCGTCTAAATTTGCTACCAAAAATCCGAACCAATCACATGCAACTTTCTTATGCGGTGACATCGAAAGTAGACGCTAGGCAACCTACAATCATCTCCCACTCACATAAGATTACTAAATGGAATTAGAACGACTTCGAGCAAATTTTCGATTGAGAGAGAAACACATATTCTCATATCAATAAGCTGCAAATAAATGCGATCACATCGCAATAGCACTCAACCACGTGGCGCTAAATAAACATGCTCATCTAAGCATTATTGTAAATATAAATGCAAAACAAATTTGCACATATATGCAAAACAAATTTGCATAATTTAAAAATAATATCATATATGCAAAACAAATTTGCATATGTAATATGTAAAACAAATTTATATTTATAATATGTAAAACGAATTTGCACATAAATAAATATATAAATATGACATATTATCATGAAACATATTCATGACTGAAATCTAAATCCGACTCCGTGCTTACAAGAGTGTAAATTCAAACATATTAAAAATACACTTTGAGCCTGGTCTAAATTGCACAAATGCAAGAAAAGTCGAAAATAGCAATAAACCACCACTCTCATTCCCTTGGAGGTTTTCAGAACATGGTATGGTAGTGGTGCATAGTGGAACTACATATTCCATCGTGGTGATTTAACTGCCAGAGTCTCGCAATGTCCAACATGCGAAAGCACTAACAGACTCACCCTACGAGTCCACAAACATCGTATAGCTGTACAAATCGGAACCCATCCGAGATGTAATTTACATGATGTCAGTCGGGTTAGCTCAACAGCACTATTTACCGTTGCCGTGGTCACTACCATCGGAAACGGTAACAAATAGTCGTTTTTATGCCAGATCCCCTTTATTTATCAGTCCGAGGGATAAACGTCGCAATACACACATGCTCGTGTTAGCCCAAGGAAGAGAGGATACCATATCCACTGACAACTCTATCGTAAATTAAACCGCGACAAAACTCTGAGCTCTGATACCACTGTTGGAAAATCCGGATACGTGAGTCGCAAGAAGGCACTGAGTAGAAGCGACTGGTTTGCGTGACTCGGGTTAGCTGCATAAGTCGCAACTAGACTGGTATCCGTGCGGTGTTTAATTAATCATACTAATGACACGCCCATGAAAATGGAAGAACACTGCAGCATGCGTATCATACCGCATGTGTAATATGACCGCATATGAGAATGATGAATGGATCCCTCTTCATCATTGTGTGAGCTCATGAATCACATTAGTGTGATTCCTTATGTATCCCCAGTGACCTGCAGCGCTGTGTCATGAAAAAGATGCTTGATGTCACTACTTTAGCATGTTACTTAGGGCGACAATTGATACCGTCCAGCGGGACATGTCTAGGAAAGCGGTCAAGACGAATTGGATTGACATTAGTAGCATAGGGAAGATATTTTATATCTCACCATGCTTAGTAGCCCATATCCGAGGAGGCTTTATTGGCTGTGTGATGATAAAGTCATGGGCACTAAACATTTGGGGGTTTGACACTGCCTGTTTTAGAGAGATCCAGAGTGTCAAATCAGGTGAATATTAAATGTCTGAGATACATACCGAGATGTTATGAGTACTCCGTTATTTAGGTGATGGCTTAACGGAATGCTCCCAAGTTGTTTGGATAAATCTCGCGGATGTCACACGCTCCATTTCCTGTATGACCGAGAACTGCAGACCATTTAAGATTGTACATTGTGAGATGAAGGATATGCACGAAAGGCCCTAATGGGCAAGTGGGAGATGTTAATGGGTTGTGCCCATTTGGGCCGGCCACGGGGCTCCGCCGCGATGGCGGGAGACGCGCGCGAGGCGCGTGCCCGCGTGCGCTCGCCCGCTCCCGCTGCACTCCTTTGGAGAATGATCTTAACTATATTCTTAATGATGTCCCACCATGATCTTTAACTAGAACAAATCTGTCAGATCAACTACTTCGACTCAGTCGAAGCTCTACTAGCTCTCATATTAGATGTAATGAAATTATGCTATCTTACGTCCTTGGCGAAGGCCAATGCCCACTGTAACCTATACAGTCGTACACCATTATCTCAAGGTGTATTCGTCAAATATTGCAGGACGTTTCACAACCACACTACGTAAGAACGTAGCGGAACAAGCCACTCACTGTGCCTTTACTGAGGAAAAAAATAATGTGCGACTGACCTCTACCACGAGATAGCTCTACCAATCAGCAGGAACACGAATCCCGATATGGACTTCTGCTAATCTCGATCATAAATTGACGTCACATTGTTACAACCAATCAGTTTGGGCACATCTATCTTATAGTGTCCCTCGCAAGTCTACAAAAGATGCGTGGAACCTATAAAGCCCAGGTGACAACTAGCTAGACTCACAGTGTAACTAATACACTGCGGGCACACAACACCATGTGTATCTAGCTTCCAAGTGTATAAGGCACCCTTGACACTTCTTCCTTTTCATTATCAATACCAAGCACGGTTCAGCAAAGGGAGTACGAATGGGTGAGAAATTGTGCCGATTCAATCACTCTATCATTATAGGTCTCCTGAGACAACAGAGGATCCATTACTAGTGATACTACACAATTTTCACTCCAAGCACGTAGCTTGTCTCACCCATATAGGGAATCATACTCCAGATGATTATAATTAACTATCATTGACTTACAATGATTAAATGGAGAAACACTTTCCTCCCACTCATTTGACATGCATACAGTGGCCATTGAAGATTTTCTCGAAACGAAACGAAACGAGATAATCATCTCATTCCACTGTCTAGACGATCATTTTAAGCTCTATGCTTGGGGCAGCAAGTTTTGCGCCCTTACCATGTTGGCCTCAAAATCATCTGCCTGAGCCATATTAATTTTCTCGTCTAGTTCTCCATAAAAAATACAGTCAAAAACTAAAGATAGCTAATTACTGGTGAATGATGAACGGACCAAAATCTCGCCATCGGAAATAGTACCTCATCATAGACTATATCCACTATTGGATGTAATCTTTCGCCATAAGTCGTGCTTCGTATAATCGACCCATCTGTCTTGCGCTCGTGTTTGAAAACCCACTAGTTTTCAATCTTTTCACGCACCTGTAAGGGATCTACAAACTCCCAAAACATATGTTGTGTCATGGAATCTGACAATGATGTAAAAAACTCCTGGACAAACCTGGACTTTTCATTATTTCTGAGGCTCACAAATGAGCACATGATCATCAAAATTTTTCAAATTGATAAGAGACATACCCACGCTTGCCATTACATTCGAGTCTTAACACTCCTCAGTAGGTTCACCAACACACTCCCACTGAGTGTGCACTCCCCACTGAGTGTGCACTCCTCAGTAGGTGTACTCCCACTAGGCTGATCATTCATACTACTTTCGGCAGATACGTGGTGATCAGACACGTGGTGAGAAACACATTCCCACCCCCTGCTGAAAATGGTTGGATATCAGACTATGGTCCCAACAAATGAGAATTAAGACTCTTAGCATTATTGCTAAGGGGGGTAACCCTGATAAATCCTCAAGAAACACATCCACAGAATCCCTTACTACATCATTATTGTCAACAGTCTTCAAAGGCCCTACATGACCTTGAGCCACTATATTCACTGAGAAGGTAGAGCAACCGTGTTTAATCATCTTGCTGGACTTCAATGCGGACATAATAACATTAAGATACTTGGCCCTAGGACATCTGAAAACAAACTCTTCTTCTCTTGAGATATGGAAGATAACCCTCTTATGATGACAATCTAACATTTCATGACACTTCCCAAGTCGATATTTACCCAATATAACATTAAAATCACTCATGTCAAGCAAATAAAAATCATCGGGCATACTTCTACCATGGATAATTATTTCTAACCTAAGAATCATATGAGCAGTTATAACCTCCTCAAGAGGTGTACATACAAGCATAACAGTAGTATCAACAACAGGGGCATCACTACCAATTATTGCAGCAAAACTAGTAGAAACAAATCAATCCGTAGCATCAGGATCAAAAAAAATATGGGTGAAATATCTAGCGATAGAAACCGTACCACCAGTTGACCGCTCTGAGGCATCCACATCTTCTCTAGTCAAATGATATACCCTTGCTGGTGCCGTCACAGGCCGCTCGGCTCCCCTCGTTGGCAACAGTCACTGGGTAAAACTTAGCAATGTGCCCGACATTGCCACACCGATAGCACCTCCTTGACGCCTTCAGACGTATCCTGCATGGTTCTTCCCACGACTGGCACAAGTGAGTAGAGATGAAAACTGACTTGGTAGCTATTGAACCTTTGGAATCTGTCTACCTACAAACTTTCCCTTCTTCGTTGGGGATCTAAATGCTCCATGGACCGATGCTTTTCCTTTCCTCCATTCCTCTTGGAGATGTTGAGTCCTTTCAGCATTTTTTTTTGTGACACATGTTATAGTCATTGCTGCTGCTAAAGTCTGTGGCACCAAAATGGCAACATTCTCCCTCGGGTAATTCCTGAGTCCATCAACAAACCTTCAGACCCTCTTGCGCTCGTCTTGACAAATATGCGGCACATATCTCTCCAATTATGCAAACATGGTCTCATAATGTAATAATGTTGTAATGATTTCGGGTTCAGATCTTATTTTCGTGAGTTACGGATCGTGTCTGTAAATTTTAAATTTTAAATAATGGGTCTTTAGATCCTCAAATGATAATTGTACAAAATATTCCCGATCCGTGATGACGCGATGAGTGGTCACGCCTTTTTCAAAAAAAAGGAATAGAAATGTAATTTTTATAAATTTTTAGGGCTAAAATCTACTTTTATATTTTTTTAAGCTACAAATAATAAAACCTAGAAAAATCAAATAGACCCCCCCCCTCCATCTCTCTCTCCTCTCATTCTATCTCTCACTCTCTCTCGTCACTCTCCCTCTCTCTTCTCTCCTTTGGCGGCCGACGACGGTGAGGAGGCGAGCGGGCGGGGCGACGGGAACGGCGTGCTGCGAGGATAGGAGCGGGAGCACGTTGGAGCGACGCGGCGAGCCGTTCGCGGAGGTGAAGTGCCCGCCGCAGGAGAAATGATATTTTCACGACGATCTGGGTTTTTTAGCACGCCAAATCTTCGTGAGAGGTAGGGGGATAGATTTCGCACACTTGTTAATTGCCCGCGTTTTCAAGTTGAGGTGAGACCGTGAGAGGGTTTTATTCTATTTTGGGGGGAAAACATGTTTGGGATAGAGTGGCATTTTTTTATCGATTCGAGCCGTGATTCGTAGTTAGTTTTATTTCATTTCATTCCTGGAATGTCTGGGGAGTGATCCTCGTTGTTTTCTCCATCGTCTAGAGGTGATTAGGACGTGGACTGGCACCCCAAAGGGGTGTTCCATCCGGAAGACCCCTCAAAAGGTGGCCAAAGCGATGGCCGCTTGGGTCTAGGATTTCTCCCAACTGGGCGACCAAGGTTCTGGCCGCCCAGAAGGTGTGCCCACTGGGTGGCCAAAGAGGTGGCCGCCCCAGGTCTATGGCTGGCCATGACTATGGCTGCCCAAGATAGGACTGGGCAGCCATCAGAGTGGTCGCCCAGGGGAGAGAGTCTGGGCGACCAGCTCTTTGGCCGCCCGGGGTTCTAGATGGCCAGAAGGTTGGCCGCCCAGTGCCTTCTGTCTCATAATCGCTGGATGGCCAGGAGATTGGCCTCCCATGACTTTCTGGCAGTCATAATTGTGGTAGTCCCAGTTTTCGGGTTTCTGAGAGTCCCTTATGATTTCATGTATACCTAGAGGGTCATTCCTGTGTATTTTGAGTAGGCCGGTAGTCATTGTTTCTGTCTTCCTGCCTTATGTAGTGGCTTTGGGTGATATCGTAGTCTGGCCGTGCATGTCTGAGTGAGTTGGTGATTCATGTTCCTACTGGATTCTACTTTGAGAGATTCACCCCTCTTGAGGCCCTAGGTCGTGAGGAGTATGTCTAGGGTGAGGGCTTTCCCATGAGATGATTTCAAGCCCATTGCTATGGGCCCCTACGTACGTTGGCGTGTGGAGTCTACCTGGGTTCCCGAAGCTAGAGCGTAAGGAGTTTGCCTACTCTGGAGCCTGAGTCCGAGCTGGGGGGAAATCGGTCTTTTAGGGCCTAGACATTGAGGAGTCTATCTAGTGTGTGCACACGTGGTTGGGGGCTCCGACACCGTGTTGACGAGCGCGGACCCCAACTAGTCAAGTTACTGTGTATGGGTGTGTGTGTGGGAATGTGTGCATGAGTATCTTACTGGCACACGGGCAAAGGTTGAGCTTACCATTCGACGAGTGAGGTAGTGTTTCCACGTCAGCGAGGGCGTGGCTTTCCAACTAGGTATTTGTGATTCTCATCAGTTAGCACGAGACTTTTCCCGACAGCGAGGTCGTGGTTCTCCTGAGGGTGGAGGTAGCGTTTCTCAACTGAGTAGTCTTAGTGTGGTTTCCTGGTGTCCAATACGAGATCTTCCTGACAGAGGTGTCACGGGCCCTTGACAGCGTTGTCGTGGCCCTTCGTCGGTGAGCTTAGTGGTTTCTGACTGCAATGAGGTCAAGTTTCTCAATCATAGCTTATAGCAGCATGTTCCACCGCCTACTATCGTTATTGTTGTTGTTGTTGTTATTGTTATTGCCGTTGTTGTAGCAACCCTAGAAAAGTAAAGATTTTTAAATAAATCAAATTAGAATAAACAAATTCTTAATTAGTCAAAATATGCTAAAAGATTTAAGTAAGTAAAAGAAAAATCAAGAGGAACAAATAAATACAACGACAGAATGGAAATAACGCCTTTGGTCAAGGCGCTACTTCATTAAGAAACGCCTCTAGATAAGGCGCTAATTAAAAAGGGACGCCCAAACAACAAGGCGTCAATTCTCAAACGGCCAAAATAAGAAAAAAAAGGGAAGTAAATGTAACGCCCTCGACCTGGGCGTGTTTTTCACGAGAAACGACATAGGTAAAGGCGTCAATTTAAATTCAACGCCCTCACTTAAGACGTCAATTCAGTTCGAGTTTCGTTCGACCCAGGAGACTATCCAGAGCAAGTTCTGGATAACTACGTCGAGGATAGAATATAGTAAGGACTCTATCAAGGGAATACTACCCTTAATCAAACTCTAACTCTATTAGGGTTCCCCAAAACCCTATAAATACTCTTCCATCGAGCCAACCTTAGGGTTTTTCCTCTTGCTGGTGCTGCTCCGAGCGTGAATTACAGAAGGAGGATTTTTCCTCTTGGTGGTAAGGATTTCCTTCTTAAATTCTTTTTCAGATCTGTTTTTGAAGAACGTTAATAGTTCTTCATCCTCCTTACGTAGGTTGTCTGCAACATCTTACCGAAGAACGTAGGGTTCATCATCGTCTTCCATCTTCTTCAGTTTAAAAGAAGAGGGAGGGAGAGCTGTGTTCTTTCTCTACGTCCGGAACGAAGGAGAAGTTACTTCTCGTCTACTACCACCCTCACTGCTGGAGAATAGCAGTTGCATAGATCTCAGGAGACTCTGTTTCCAACAGAGTATCATATTCTATACAGCACCTTCACGTCTGTCAACCAATTCAAAAGCGGTAGGTTTTCTCAAGATCGTAGCCCAAACTAGCTTAAGATCTTAATAATATCATCGATCGTGCATGCATATAGTTTTATTGTGGTTTCAGATGTTTTCTATGTAATTTCAAAAAGAAATGCCCTTGACAAGGGCGCTAATTTAAAGAAGCGACCCACACTAGGGCGCTAATTATTGTTTTGACGCCCTGCCCAGAAGTCGTCAATTGCATGTAATTAATAAATACCCACGTTTAAATTTTAATATCTATGTAACCATGAATCTAATATATTGCATGAGTATACCTGTGAAATCCTGCTATTTTTCCTGTCATGATCATGTACCCTTTTTCCTGAAATTTTATTATCTGAAATTTGGTAAATTCTTGAATTCACGACCTTGTCTAGGTCGTCTCCTACTGAACTGACGCCCCAAACCAGGGCGCTAATTGAACAGTAACGCCCCTGTCCAGGGCGCGTTTTTATTAAATTCCATATTATCTAAATTCTACAAAATTAGAAATACAGAGTAGACGACTGTTTGACAAGCCGTCAAATTATAAATAAACGCCCTTGTGTAAGGCGTTAATTCCATGATTAATGACTTAGATTAAGTCGCTATTTTACTGTGATACTATTTTACACTGTTACTGTTAACCGAGGGTTTCATATGTATATTATATATATATATCGGCACTATATTACAGTCCGTGAATATAGTCCCACGTTTCATGATGTTTTAACGTTACCCCCTTAACTCTCATTGACATACAAGCTCTCCATTGGACATTCTGTTCCTTTGGACTAGCGAGTTAGTCATAGAGACCTCCATAAGACTCCTCGAGCCTTAGATTCCCTCAAGGCCGACTGAGCATGTTGTACCATAAAAACCCATTACATTATGTGATTGCCATGTCACTATAAAGAAACATGGTATACCGGCCCTCATGTCATGCCATGTGTATGATATGAGAATTATCTTAATGAACGGGGTAAAGCATGACATTGTTATGATGTTCTTGTAAACCCCAAATTCTATATGAACATTGTTATGATGGTCTTGTAGACCCCAATTCTATATTAAACTTGATGTTCTTGTGGACCTCAATTCTATATAAAGAATGTCCATACTTGTTTGTCATGGTACCCAAGTTAGGGAACCAATTCCACATAGTTTTTATCGATAATCGTGATTGTACCGTTATTATCGCCTATCTATGTCAAGTGTCATATTTTAGACTATATTCTATCAAAGTCTATCCTACGTGTCTACAAGCTTTATCCTTGAAATTCCATATTGGCTATATACAAAAGTGGATGTTAAAATACATGATTAATGCCTGCGCATATAGGGCCTGATCTGGTCCTGGGAGGAGCACCCGAAAGTACTTGTGCCCATGGGAGTTGATTGATCACGGTATTGGCATTATATCGAAGTGCATGACTAGCTTGATTGAACATTCCACAAATCTTGTACTTGTACTTGACTTGATATTACATGACTTGCGTGACCCGAAAAAAAAAGGGTAATTGCATACTTGCGTGCTTGAACGTGATAGCCAAATTCCAACATGACGTGATAAATACACTTGCTTGAATATCTTGATATCTTTTGATATAAGTTCTTGAAAGTTCATGACTAGTTCTCGTCGCTATCTTATTGTTATACACTCTCTCTATCTTGTCGTTTTATGCGGGCATGCATAGCTATAGTGCATTCATGAAAGATGTAATTACTTAAACCCATTGCTAGTTCTTGAGATATAATTTCCTACTGAGCGTTCGCTCACTTAGTGTTTCCCTACTTTTCAGGTAAGTCCGACGATGAGGGAACTCAAACGGATGGAAAAAATCAAGAGTGAAAGAGATAGATCTTTTCCCGTGTTATCTAGTCTTTTTCATATTTTCTTGAGTCAACCTTGTATTTTTCCTTTATTTTAGTTAGTATTTGCAAGGGTTTGTAATAGACATATTCTTATTAAAGGAATAAATGGATTGGGTTATCTTTATATTTGCGCACTCTGTCTTTGTGTCGAATACACTACTTCTCTGATTGACATGATTGATATAAACTCGTCACGCATCTACGGGTATCTTCTGCGCTTGGGGCGTGACAATTTTTGTGATATCAGAGCCTAGGGTATTCAATTTATAGGAAACCCCAAGTCCAATGATGGGTTCAAACCTTTAACCAGTGAGATTGGGTAGAGCCAAGGGTTGAGTTAACATAAAAACTTAAAAGCCCTTAACGCGAGTATATACTAATAGAGTTATTGTAATTGTAGGATAATGGCTGCCGAACGTGCTCAGTGGCGCAACATGCAGCGTACACTCCAAGGCATGACCCAAGTGCTGCAACAAGTAGCACAGGGAGGTGCACAACGAGCCGGAAGTCTCCACCAAGTCTTCAAGAACATGAACCCTCCCAAATTCATAGGTTCTACTGATCCGGATGACGCAGAGCACTGGATCAGGGAGACGGAGCGTATATTCCGTGTTATGCAGTGCACGGATCAAGATAAAGTCTTATTAGCTACTTTCCAACTAGAAAGGGATGCCCGATGCTGGTGGGAGTCAGTCGAAGCTACTAAAGCCCAACAATAAATATTATTGGGTCATGTTCTTGCTTGGGAAGAATTTGTTGAATATTTCAACAATAAATATTATTCGGACCGAGTCTAGGAGAAGAAAGCCGCAGAATTCGCTGCACTGAAGCAACGATCTTTGTCGGTGGCTGAGTACGAGGCACGGTTCTCTAGATTATCTCGGTATGCTAAGCACTTAGTTAGCACCGAAAAGATGAAAGCTAGAAGGTTTCTTAACGGGCTCAGGCCCCAATATATCACACAACTGGCACCGATGGACATACAAGTCTATTCGGAGATGGTTCGACGAGCGCAATTACTAGAAGATGCCTGTGGACACCAAAAATTGCACGCACAGATATCCAGCTCAGCCCAGCATCAACAACGGCGCCGAGTGAAGAAGCCCCGGAGAGACTGGTCATCCGGACTCCCCAAATATGCACACTGTCGTAAAGCCGTCTCCGGAGTCACGACAGTGAAGAGAAATCAACCACCAAGAGCCCCACAATCTATGGGCCTCGAAGAAAATCAAATGGGCCACAACTCGTGCTCGCAATGGGCTCAGAACTGCTCATTTAGCCGCTTCAGCGGCACGCCCTTGCTGCGCTTCACCGGCACGCCCTTATGGCGTCTCAGCGGCACACTCGCTTGTGCCCCTTCAGCAGCACACCAAGCGGCCCCCAGCGGCACACCCCGTGCCCCTTCAACGGCACGCCCAGTGGGCCTTCAGCGGCACGCTCCGTGAGCCTTCAGCGGCACGCCTCCAGGCCTTCCAGCGGCACCCCCTGGTGGCCCTTCAGCAGCACGCCCGGTGGACTCTTCAGCGGCATGCCTACAAGCTCTTCCAGCGGCACGCTTTTGCAGGCTTCCAACGACACGCTTTTACTGTCTTCCAGCGGCACGGGTTTTCGCCCGTTCAACGGCACACTTCGGCTGTTCCTCATCCGTCGTGGTCGGCAAACAATCTTAACGCCATCCCCTATAGATCCTTGGCGCGCAATGGGGTTGCTGAGGTGTCGCATGGGGAAACAGCCACGCTGCCTATCCCCCTGCCACCAAGGACGACAGGTCAAATCCCCAATCAATGCCTCCGGTTTCCCGCCTCCGACTACCGTGCTCGAACGCTTCCGCCGTGGAGGGTATAAAAACCCCTCTCCTTCGACACAAACGGGGGAGAGACACAGAGGCAGAGGGCGAGGAGAAGAAGAGAAGAAGAGGAGGAGAAGAGAAGAAGGGGGAAGAGGAGGAAGAGACAGAGAGACACACGCAGAAGAGAAGAAGAGAAGAAGAGGGAAGAGAGGAAGAGAGGGGAGAGGCTTCGTCGCTCCACCCACCGCCGCCATCTGTGCGAAGAGGGAAGAGAAGAAGAGAAGAAAGAAGAGGAGGGGAGGCTCCGCCTCCCCCTTCCTGCTGCTCCGTCCACCCACCACCGTCGTCCGCGCGAAGATAAGAAGGATAAGAAGAGAAGAAGAGGAGCTCGTCGCTCCACCTACCACCACCGTCTGTGTGAAGAGAAGAAGAGAAGAAGAATGAGTGGAGAGAGGGAGTGAGGTCCGGGAGGGGAGGAGTCCACGCTCCGTTCCCCCCCCCCCACTGTATTTTCTTCTCCTCTTCATTTCCTTTCATTTCTTGTTTTGCCATCGTTGCAATGTATTAGCCCCCTCGGGGCACTCCTTTCGTGAGAATAAAAGTAGAAGGCTTGCAAGTATTTTTTCTTGGACGTCTTTCTAAAGCATTTCTTCCGTGTTTGCATCCTTCGGTGTTTCACGCCCCCTTTCCCTTTCTCCTTTTGTTAGGGTTTGTTTCCTCCGGGATATTTTTGCCTTCGCTCACCCCCGGGCGCCCTCAGCGGTACACCCTCCCTGATTGTGCCTCCAACGGCACGCCCAGTCACGCCTTCAGCGGCACACCCTAACTGCGCCCCAGCGGCACACCCCAGTCCAGCCCCAGCGGCACACCCTAGCCGTGCCCCAGCGGCATGCCCCAACCAGCCTTCGCCGGCACACCCCCATCGGGCCTTTGCCGATGCACTCTTCAACACCCTTCGCCGGCACGGCCTTGGCTGCCTTTCCCCGGCACGCCTATGATGGCCCTCGCTGGTACGCCCCTTTGGGCCTTCCTCGGCACGGCCTTCATGGCCTTCACCGCCATACCCTTGGCCCCCTTGGCCCGGCACACTTGCCCTTCCTTCTTGCCCGATGCATCCCCCCTCAGCCAGTCCTAGAGTAGCCTTCCACTCACCGTTCCCTTCGAGTTTTCCGAGGTTTATAAAGGTGTTGCCGCTCTCGGGCGCCCACCTCCAGTTGTCGGGTTCCGCCACTCCATGTGGGCGCGTTCCCTGTATCTCCCTTGCGCTCGGGTTAAGGGGAGATGCTGCCGAATTTTCGTTAGAAACAATAACATATTGAAAGACAAAAGGAAGCAACAAATAAATGGAACAGCCACACATTTAAAAGACAAAAGACGGCAACAAACAAACGAAAAGAATAATGGTGAAATGCCTTAACCAAAGCAAATGGAACCGCAATCAGTTCAAAGAGGACCGAATCGAACGACAACTAAACAACTTGAACATCCGCCCTCACAAAAGAAAGAATGAAAATTAATCAAGAGAAGAAAAGAAGAAACTCATGCAAACTTAATAAAAATCAGAAAAGAAGAAAAGAAAAGCCTTAAAAGAAACGGAGGAGGAGTGGGCTCCCCATGCCTTTCACCGGTACGCCCCTTCAGCTACCTTCGCCGGCACACCCACTCGCGCCCTTCGCCGGTACACCCTCCATGGCCCCTCGCCGATACACCTAGCCAACTCTTCCCCGGTACGCCCTTCAGTGGCCTTCGCCGGCACACTCCCTGTTGCCTTCGCCGGCACGCTCCATGCCGCCTTCGCCGGCACACACCCGCTTGGCCCTTCGCCGGCACGCTCCTTTGGCCCTCAGCGGCACGCACCCTTTCAGCCCCTCAGCGGTACACTCCCTCAGCCCTTCAGTGGCACACTCCTCAGCCCTTCAGCGGCACAGTCCCAGGTCCTTCAGCGGCACACTCCCAGCCCTTCAACGGTACACCCCCAGCCTCTTCAGCGGCACACTCCCAGCCCTTCAGCGGCACACCCTCAGCCCTTCAGCGGTACGCCTTTCTCTTAGCCCTTTAATGACCCACTCTCTCTCCAGAAAATATGAGTAATAATAATAATAATAATAAAAATAATAACAGATTCAAAAAATGAATAAATAAATAAGAATAATAAAGGAATAAGTAATAGTAATAATAAGCTTAAAAATAATGACGATAATAATAATTAGACAAATAAACGATAACAAAAAAATGAATGAATAATAATAACGAACTCAATAAGAATGATAAATAAATAAAAGATAACCAAAATAAATAATAATAACAAACTTAACGAAACACGACAAGCAAATGAATGACAATAAAATGAACAAAAAATAATAACAAACCTAACAATAGCACTGATAAATAAATAAATCATAAAAAAATGATAAATAGATAGTAATAACAAACTCACTCAAAGATACGCATAAATCAACGAATAATAATGATAAAATTTCAAATGATAACAAAACAATGAGATCCACTTTGCAGCCCCATCTCTGTCGTGACCCGGTGCCGAAGGAACAACAATGTCGCCCTTCCAGGTTGGGCTTGAGTCTTGAAAATCATCCCGAACTGGCCGTGACCCGACCTCGCCTCGGGCTGACATTCCGATTAAACCGGATTCATTTCTCCGGCCGGATCCCTTCCGAGCCGCTACTAAAATTGCCGCACGTTCGGCAGACATTTGAATGGGTTCACCTCGATTTTCGCCGTGTTTCTATTACGGACCTGTGTCTAAACATGAAAAGACCCGTGAGCAATCAATATGACCGACGGCTCCCTCCCCGACATGGTCGTGAGCCGGCATTGCTCCGGACCGATAGCCCGTTAAATCGGATTCATTCTAACGGGATTCGCTCCCGCTCTTTCATTGAAATTGCCATAAACTTGGCATACATTTGCACGGGGTCGTTTCCGCCCACGTCACACTTTCAATATGGGCCCTTGCCCGAACATGAAGAGGTCCGCAAATGACCGACAGAATCGGAATAGAACGAGACGGCTCTCGCCACCCCTGGATTCCTTCCATGGGAATATTAATAAGACCTCCGTGGGCCACACTTAGACCTCGGGCCCGCCCCGATCATGGTCATCGTCTGGCTCATATCCTTGATCTACAGCTCGCTCCTTTCGAACACGTTTTCGGTTCTGGAGTCTAGTCCCCGGACTCTCCCCATTGCCCTTCGGCACGGAAAATATTAATGATGCCCGCGCAAGCCTCGTTTGGACCACAGGAGGCGCCCCCAATATGGTCCTGGCTCGATCTCGCACCGAGCCAATAGATTCACTGGTTTCCGACTACAACAACCGAGATTCAACCGAATGTTTTCAGTGTCTCGGAATAATAAACTTGCCGTATCCCGGCACGCACATGTTCCAGGTCCTCCCGCGGCGATTACAATATTCTCAAGCCGAACTCCCGTCCGAATATTAAATGGTCCCCCGAATGACCGATATGTTTCGAACGCCCGCTTCTCCGGACATAGGGCTTTTCAGCCGATTCAAGGGATATTCCCTCGTTGTCCCTTGGCACCGGAAATATTAATGACGCTCATGCAAGTCTCGTTTCGACCGCGGGGGGCCCACCGCAGTATGGTCGCAGCTTGCCCTTGCACCGGGCCAACAGATTTACCAGTTTTCGACCGCTCTAACCGAGGTTTAGCCAAACGTTTTCCGTTCTTCTGAACGATAAATTGCCATATCCTGGCGTACATATGCTCCGGTCTCCCCGCGACGATCGCGCTTTTCTCGAGCCGGACATTCGTCCGAAGATTAAATGGTCAGCACATGACCGACACGATCTCGAATGTTTCCTTCTCGCCCTCGCATGAGGATTTCAATACCTCGTAATAGACCTTTCATGCAATTAATTTCTTGGCCATGAGGCCCTGAATCCCGGCGATTAATCAAGGGTGTTCCCTCGTATGGGGGATGTAAATGACGTCGTGACTTTTATGGCGCGGCGGGTTTTGGTCCCGACACGAACCACACAATCGTCTGACGAAGTCAGATCGAGCGTATCATGGGCTCTTCGGAGCCCGAATGAATTGTCACTCCGGTGACTGTGTTGCCCACGCACACAATAAACGAATAAACCAACAAGAGAATAACATGTAAAAAAAAGTGCGTCCACAATGCCACGGAACTATCTGATAGGATCCGTGGGAAAGACAAGAAGGAGAATGTTACTAGCTCCGGCACCTTCAAACCTAATTTCAAGAAGAGGCCTAGCACTGGAGGTACTTCTTCTCAATACCAAAAATTTAAGAAGGCCAAGCCCTTCTCTATCACTACTACACCTTCGAATATAATATGCAAGCATTGTGACAAGGCTGGTCATAAAGCCGAAGAGTGCTGGAGGAAACTTGGAGCTTGTCTCCGTTGCGGGAGTCGTGAGCATCGGATTCCCGATTGCCCATTACTTAATGATCAAGCCGGTGACGGAAAGCGCCCGGTAACCAAGAACGCTCGTCTTCACGCAATTAAGGAGACCGAAGAAGAAGAAGGCGGACTAGTAGAAGGTACAGTGAAAGTTTGTTCCAAGTCTGCATATGTCTTATTTGATACGGGTGCTTCACATTCAATTATTTCCAAAAAGATTGCTGATCCGTTACCCTTAGAACCGGAATGGATAAAATTAGTTTTGTCTACTCCTCTTGGTAACGAAACTGATATCACTCACCATTACCAAAACTGTGAAGTATTGGTTCAGGGTAGGAATCTCCCTATTGATCTTATATGTTTAGATCTAAAGGAGTATGATGTCATACTAGGAGCGGATTGGTTATCCAAATACCAGGCAACTGTCGATTGCCGCAATAGCAAGGTTACTTTCAAAGAGTTTTCGGAATTAATCTTTACTAGCCTAAAGTGCCGAAGCAAATCGCCACTTATTTCAGCTCTCCGAGCTAGTAAGCTAATCAGGAAAGGATGTGTATCTTTCCTCGCTTGTGTCACCATTAAGGAGACTAAGGAAACTAAACTAGAAGACATCCCCGTTGTGCAAGAATTTCCGGACGTATTTCCGGAGGAATTGCCTGGATTACCCCCACAAAGAGAAGTGGCCTTCACCATTGATTTAATCCCTGGTGCTGGACCAGTTTCTAAGGCACCATATAGAATGTCACCTGCCGAACTCAAGGAGTTAAAGGAGCAATTGATGGAACTCATTAAGAAAGGATACATTAGACCAAGCACTTCCCCGTGGGGTGCACCTGTGCTATTTGTAAAGAAGAAAGATGGATCCATGAGGCTATGCATCGACTATCGGCAGTTGAATCATCTCACTATTAAGAACAAGTATCCACTGCCGAGAATCGATGAATTATTTGATCAAATTTCAGGATCCAAGTATTTTTCCAAAATTGATCTCAGGTCAGCATATCACCAACTAAGAATCAAGGACGATGATATTCATAAGACCACATTCAGAAGCAGGTATGGCCATTATGAATTTGTTGTTATGCCTTTCGGACTAACAAATGCCCTTGCTGCCTTTATGCAGTTAATGAATAGTATATTCAGGTCTTATTTGGATCAATTCGTAGTGGTTTTTATTGATGATATATTAATATATTCCAAGACTAAGGAAGAGCACGAGGAGCACTTAAGGATTTCATTACAAACATTGCGGACAAACCAATTATATGCAAAGCTCAGTAAGTGTGAGTTCTGGCTTGAAGAAGTAACTTTTCTCGGACATGTGATATCAAAGGATGGATTATCTGTAGATCCATCAAAGGTTGAAGCTGTGAAAAATTGGGAAAGACCGACCAATGCTAGCGAGATCCGAAGTTTCTTAGGTCTTGCCGGCTATTACAGGCGATTCTTCAAGGATTTCTCTAAGATCGCCGTGCCACTTACAAGGTTAACTCGCAAGGAGATCCGTTATGAATGGAGTGAGGAATGTGAAAGAAGCTTCCAAAATCTCAAGGATCATCTAACTACAGCTCCAGTCTTAGCTCTACCAATTGAAGGAGAAAAGTTCGAGGTATACACTGATGCATCTGGCATTGGCCTCGGATGTGTTTTAATGCAACAAGGAAAGGTTATAGCTTATTCTTCTCGTCAATTGAAGAAGCATGAAGAGAACTACCCCGTCTATGACTTAGAATTGGCCGCGGTGGTATTTGCACTCAAAATATGGAGACATTATCTTTATGGAGTACAGTTTACTGTATACTCTGATCACAAGAGTCTCAAATATCTCTTTTCACAAAAGGAACTAAAAATGAGGCAAAGACGTTGGCTAGAATATCTCAAGGACTTCGACTTCAATATACAATATCATCCCGAAAAGGGTAACCATGTAGCAGATGCCCTTAGTCGAAAGCCGGGAGCACTGTTAGCCAATTGTATGATTCAAGAATGTAAATTGCTGGAGCAATTCTCTGAACTCAATATAAGCATGGACACAGACTTTCAATGTGTCACATTGTCTCATATAATCATTCATCCAGACCTATTATCTGAAATACGAGCGCTTCAAAATAATGACCTAATATTAGTAGAGATCAAAGGCAAACTGGAAGGACAATCTGATTTCCAAATAACTTGTGAAGGAAGATTAATGTTCAGGAATAGAACTTGCATACCGGATTGTCCCGATTTAAAGAAGAAGATCTTAGATGAAGCTCATAGATCAAGGTACACGATTCATCCAGGATCGACCAAAATGTACCAAGATGTGAAGAGGAATTTTTGGTGGCCCAACATGAAAAGGGAAATAGCAGACTATGTATCACGCTGTCTCACTTGCCAACAGGTCAAGGCGGAACACCAAAAGCCTGCTGGAAAATTACATCCTCTAGATATTCCCAAATTGAAGTGGGAGAATATTAGTATAGATTTCATCATGGGTTTATCTAAATCAAAAGGAGGACATGATGGAATATGGGTTATTATTGACCGATTGACTAAATCGGCGCATTTCTTGCCAATAAAGAGCCGATGGTCAGTTGATGTTTTGGCTGCATTATACATCAAGGAAATAGTCAGATTACATGGTATTCCTGTTTCAATCGTGTCTGACAGAGATCCCCGTTTTACTTCTCATTTTTGGAAGGGACTACAACATTCGTTGGGAACAAGGCTTAACTTTAGTACAACTTTTCATCCTCAAACGGATGGTCAGACCGAGAGAACTAATCAGGTGGTTGAATATATGCTCAGAGCTTGCATCATTGATTTCGATGGAAGCTGGCATGATCACTTGCCGTTGGTGGAATTTGCATACAATAATAGCTACCAGGTAAGTATACAAATGGCACCTTTCGAAGTTTTATACGGAAGGAGTTGTCGATCACCCTTATGATGGGACGAAGTTGGAGAGAAACAACTGCTAGGTCCAGACATGGTAAGGGTTACCACTGAAAGAATACAATTGATTCGAGAAAGACTGCATGTTGCTCAGTCTAGGCAAAAGGCTTATGCCGACACGAGAAGGAGGGATCTTGAGTTCCAAATCGGAGATCATGTATTTCTCAAGATATCGCCGGGACGTGGCATACGGAGATTTGGTGTTAAGGGCAAGCTTACACCAAGGTTCATCGGACCTTTTAAGATATTGGAAAGAGTTGGCGAGGTTACTTATCGCATCGCATTGCCTCCTCAATTGTCTGAAGTGCATAATGTATTCCACATATCTATGTTGAAGAAGTATGTGCACGATCCATCGCATATTATTGATCATGGAGACTTAGTGATCCAAAAGGATCTCACATATGAGCAGAAGCCCATGAAGATACTAGATCGTGAAGTACGTACCCTAAGGAATAAGGTTATTCCCATGCTAAAGGTACAATGGAATAAGAGTTCCGATCATAAAGCCACATGGGAGACCGAGGAATCCATGAGGAAACAATTCCCAGAATTATTTGAAGGTAATAGGCTCTACACTCTCCACATGTATATGCGATTGAATTTGGGGACCAAATTCTTTTAAGTGGGGGAGGGTGTAGCAACCCTGGAAAAGTAAAGATTTTTAAATAAATCAAATTAGAATAAACAAATTCTTAATTAGTCAAAATAGGCTAAAAGATTTAAGTAAGTAAAAGAAAAATCAAGAGGAACAAATAAATACAACGACAGAATGGAAATAACGCCTTTGGTCAAGGCGCTACTTCATTAAGAAACGCCTCTAGATAAGGCGCTAATTAAAAAGGGACGCCCAAACAACAAGGCGTCAATTCTCAAACGGCCAAAATAAGAAAAAAAAGGGAAGTAAATGTAACGCCCTCGACCTAGGCGTGTTTTTCACGAGAAACGACATAGGTAAAGGCGTCAATTTAAATTCAACGCCCTCACTTAAGACGTCAATTCAGTTCGAGTTTCGTTCGACCCAGGAGACTATCCAGAGCAAGTTCTGGATAACTACGTCGAGGATAGAATATAGTAAGGACTCTATCAAGGGAATACTACCCTTAATCAAACTCTAACTCTATTAGGGTTCCCCAAAACCCTATAAATACTCTTCCATCGAGCCAACCTTAGGGTTTTTCCTCTTGCTGGTGCTGCTCCGAGCGTGAATTACAGAAGGAGGATTTTTCCTCTTGGTGGTAAGGATTTCCTTCTTAAATTCTCTTTCAGATCTGTTTTTGAAGAACGTTAATAGTTCTTCATCCTCCTTATGCAGGTTGTCTGCAACGTCTTATCGAAGAACGTAGGGTTCATCATCGTCTTCCTTCTTCTTCAGTTTAAAAGAAGAGGGAGGGAGAGCTGTGTTCTTTCTCTACGTCCGGAACAGAGGAGAAGTTACTTCTCGTCTACTACCACCCTCACTGCTGGAGAATAGCAGTTGCATAGATCTCAGGAGACTCTGTTTCCAACAGAGTATCATATTCTATACAGCACCTTCACGTTTGTCAACCAATTCAAAAGCGGTAGGTTTTCTCAAGATCGTAGCCCAAACTAGCTTAAGATCTTAATAATATCATCGATCGTGCATGCATATAGTTTTATTGTGGTTTCAGATGTTTTCTATGTAATTTCAAAAAGAAACGCCCTTGACAAGGGCGCTAATTTAAAGAAGCGACCCACACTAGGGCGCTAATTATTGTTTTGACGCCCTGCCCAGAAGTCGTCAATTGCATGTAATTAATAAATATCCACGTTTAAAATTTAATATCTATGTAACCATGAATCTAATATATTGCATGAGTATACCTGTGAAATCCTGCTATTTTTCCTGTCATGATCATGTACTCTTTTTCCTGAAATTTTATTATCTGAAATTTGGTAAATTCTTGAATTCACGACCTTGTCTAGGTCGTCTCCTACTGAACTGACGCCCCAAACCAGGGCGCTAATTGAAAAGTAACGCCCCTGTCCAGGGCGCGTTTTATTAAATTCCATATTATCTAAATTCTGTAAAAATAGAAATACAGAGTAGACGACTGTTTGACAAGCCGTCAAATTATAAATAAACGCCCCTGTGTAAGGCGTTAATTCCATGATTAATGACTTAGATTAAGTCGCTATTTTTGTAATGCCCCGGATTCTTCGGATCCTTTTCGTGGGCTCCGGATCTGGTTTCTCGGATTGTCCAACTCTGTTTTGTCTGAAATTTCGTTTCGGACATCTTTCGTGTTCGGATCGGTGCGATCCGGAGTCGTTTCGGAGGCCCGGAGGCGTTCCGCGGCTTTTTCCGCGTGTGTTTTTCCGATTCCCGGCGTGGGTTTCGGCTTTCCCTTCGGAACCTCGTTGCGGGTGAACCGGGCCGTTCACCAGGGCGCGAGTGGTACCGTTGCGATCGGTGCGTTCCGAGGATCGCGAGGGTGTGATTTTCTATTTTTCTGGATTTTTCCGATTTTCCGGATTTCCCTATAAATAGCTTTTCTCTCTCTCCCCTCTCATTTCTCATTTCTCTCCCTCTCTCTTCTCACGCTCTCTCCTCTCTCCCTCTCTCTCCGGCGGCCGACGGGGCGGAGTACGGGCGAGGCGGGGACGGCGCGGGCGAGGCGCGGGCGAGGATGGATGAGGATCGAGGCGGTGGAGGCGCGTGGAAGCTCGGCCGTGGGTTCGTGGAACGGCGAGGCTTCAACGGCGTTTTCGGCGTGGATTAGTCGCTTCGGCGCACGGTTTCTTCGGTGGAGGTAGGGTGACGGAACACCACTGCGTTCTGCTCGTTTCCCCTGCCATTGCACGTCGTTCGGCGCGGAAACAGCTGTGTTTGGGTCCGTTCTAGCGAAACTGTGGTTTTGTGGGTTTCGTAGGGTCGGTCGGGAAACGGCGACGGTTTCCAGATCGGTTACTGTCAACGGATTCCTTGGGGCGAGAGCGTTCTTTTCCCCCTGATTTCGTCTCGATTGGTGGTCCCGTTGGACCGGTAGAGCTCCGAGAAGCTCGGTAACCCTTTTTGGGTAACTTCGGTAGAATCGCTCGTTTCTCGCGATTCGTGCGTCGTTTTGACTCCGGTCGGAGTCCACGTGATTGCCAGGGTGGTTGTGGTTGTATCCCCTTCGTTTCGGCACGAACGGGGCGTGGAAAGGCTACGATCGGGAGACCCCCTGGGTTTACCCGCCGTGATGGTTGGGCGGTCGAACCGGGCCCGTCCATCGCGAGGGCGGTTGCCTTTGGCCCGTTCATTTTCTCTTGGTTTTGGGGTTGTGCGGTCGCACGATAGACCGCACATTTGATGTGCGGCCAGGTGAGAACCGCATGTCTCCCCCATGGACGGTTGGTACCCAGCCGTCTGTCCTTCCGTGGGCTTGTGCGGCCAGGAGCTGACCGCATATCCCAGTTGACCCTTGGTCAACAGTTTAGTGTCGGTTGGGTTGTGCGGTTTGGTCAAAACCGTTTTGACCGGCACAGGAGTAGGTCGGTTAGGTTGTGCGGACGATCCTTGGCCGCACATCCCCTTGGGCGGTCCAGCCCTAACCGTCCATCCTCCATTTGGGGTTAGTCCGATTAGAGCCTTGTGCGGCTCCTGCCTGACCGCATGTCTTTTGAGCGGCTGTACCCTAGCCGCACATCCCTTGAGCGGCCCAGGGTGAACCGCACATGTGCCAGTCTAACCCGGTGTTTCCGTTTTGACTGATTCGAGTCCCGGGTGTGTGGTTCTCGAACCACGTGCCGACCCGTGGCCTGACGGATGTTGTGCACGTCGTTGGGGCCAGGTGTCATGGTACGTTGGAGTCCCGGATGTAGAGTTCCCGACTCGTGTCACCGTGTGTTGACGTGTGTCATCGGTTTCTCCGAAAAGCGATCCCCGAGTGGGTCCTGTGTGAGGCCTTGGGCTGCGAGCCCAGTTGTCCAGTCTGGGGCTGGAGGCTTCCCTCTTTTCCTTGAGTTGGGCCACAGCTTGGTGGTGTGCAAGTTGCCTTGGGAATCGTGCTTCTGTGTTTTTTCGTGTGGCCCGTGTGACTGGCCTTAGTCCTTTGCGTTCCCCTCCCAGGGAATGGTCTCGGTACTCGTGCTACCGTGGTTTTTAGACCTAGAGCTTGGACTAGATTGACGGCCTTGTGCTGTTGCGTGCAACGGTCTTGACCCCGAGTCTTGTGACTCAAGGACCGTTGGGTGTAGTGCGTCTAGAGGACTGTCCAGAGCCCAGTGACTTAGCGTCACTTGGGTTTTCTCGACTCTCGCGCAGGGTGTGTGCGCGGCTGTGGACTGTGAGTCCCGTTTCTTCTCCGACTGTGGTCATCGTGCGACGGTGCTAGTACGTGGGATGGTCCCCGTACTTTGTCGGATGCGGACGTTGTTTTCCGTTGACTTGAGAGTCTACTCCTTCAGTGACCCTCCACTAGTCGTAGCCTACTAGTACGCGTGTGCTAGTCGCACCAGGGAGTGGTGTACGGGCTTACCCTTAGAGGCGGTTTGTGGACCGGTTGCCGTCGGGCCCCACGTCTTGCAGCCAGAGTCCGGCTGAGGGGAAAACCGGTCAGAGGACCAGACCAGGGACGCGCGGTCTGTGTGTGCACACGTGGTTGGGGGCGGTTGGACCCACGTCGACGGGCGTGACCCCAGCTAGTCACTTGTTTGTGGTTACTTGTACGGTGTTCGTGCCTTTGGTAGGAGCTACCACGTCAGGCAGTTCACTTGCGGTGCGGTGTAAGACGTCAGGGGACGCTACCGGCTGTGCTTCTAGTGGGTGGTACTCCTGTCGAGTACGGAGTGACAGACTATCAGTTTCCGTGATTTCGACCTTCGGGTTTTCGGTCGTGTTGACCGTTGAGTTCGGTTGTTTCGCCGTGGCGCGTGTGTTGGTTTTCGCGCCAAGGGTCTAATGCTAGTGGCTTTACCGAGGTTGGGTCTTGTTGTGCGGTACCCGCGATCGGATGGTCGGGGTCGCACCTTGGACAGCGTGTCCAGGTCGGCTGTGTCCGAGGGACAGGCCTCTACGGCGTGGTTGCCGTGTGTTCTTGCTTCGGTAGGTGGTACTAGTGTGGTTCGGTAGCTTCGTCTGCGTGACAGAGGTGTACCTTCCGGTGCAGTAGGAGTAGCTGTAGTGCCGAGTTTTTGACCGGCCACCGGTTTGCTGTTCCTGCTGTAGTTGTAGCTCTCCTTTCCGCTACCGCCGTTGTTTCCGGTTGGGGTTCCGCGGGATCCCTGCTGAGTCTCTGTTTTGGAGACTCATTCCCTGCTTTTCAGGTGTGGCGGTTCTTCCTCGTGGTTCGAGGGTGCGGAGCGGAGGTTCTCTGTTGCCAGCTTGCCGGGCCGAGTGTTCACTTGGCACGTGGTACGTTTTACTGCTTTAGACTGTACTTTCGGTTGGACTGGACTCTGTTGTAGCTGTTGCTGTTCTTTCTTTCAGCTTGTTGTTGTTGGTTGTCCTGCTTTATTTCCTATTTCTTTGTGCCTCCACACTCCTTTTAGCCCTTCCGAGCCCTCCCGGCTCGTGGGCGGCGGTGC
The DNA here is from genome assembly GCA_022559845.1 of Amorphophallus konjac. Taxonomy (NCBI): domain Eukaryota; kingdom Viridiplantae; phylum Streptophyta; class Magnoliopsida; order Alismatales; family Araceae; genus Amorphophallus; species Amorphophallus konjac. The sequence goes on along the minus strand of CM040121.1, from coordinate 34,104,075 downwards.
GAGTCTCGGGTTATCGGGCCTTCCCGGTAATCGGATTCTCGGGTCGTTACAGCTGGTATCAGAGCGGTGGTTGTGGGCGTGCATAGGAATTCGAGATATTGCAGTGATCAGAGTCCATAAGGTCCAGTACAGTCGGCAGCTGGCTTAGGGTTTTGTGTTCGCTTCCCGCCTTGTTTCTCGCTTGGGTGCGCTGTGCGGCGCTGTGAGGTGGTTGCTGCCCGCGGCTTTCGTGCCAACATGGGGTCTAAGGATCGAGGTCGAGAGCCTTCTCCCTCATCGGTGGTGGCCCTGGTTGTGCTGCGTTGGGCAGAGGTTGCTGGCAGGCGTGAGTTCGCGGTGCTGCGTTCGAGGAACCTGCAGCGTGGTCAGGTGGCTGGTGCGGACTGTTCTTGGTTAAGTGGCCGTGAGCGTGCTCTGAGGGAGCTGCTGTCGGTTTTTGGTCACTCCAGCTTGAGGTTTGTCCAGCTCCTGAGGTGTTTTGATCGAGAAGTGTGCTCGGGTGAGCGGAGGATCTTCTCGGTGGGTTGCTGTTTCGTCGAGCCTGATGTTTTGTCGTGCTCTGTTGCGTCAGAAATGACGTGTCGATCCCAATTGTTCTGCTGATTTCGAGGCAGAATTTGGCAGAGATGTCCCGTTAAGTCTTTGCTCCTGTGCTTCTGTCAGTGGATGGGTTGTGTTCGCCCTGGAGTTGGCTGGAGATGTAAAGGCTCCGCGGTGAGTTTCGGGACTCGAGGGTGAGCATCGGCGGTTGTCGGTTATGGCTCGTGTGGCGGCTCTTGGCATGCCGTGTTGCAGTTCGAGGAATTGCAGCGGTGGTGCATCGAGAGATGCTGTGATGGTGGTCCGACGTGACACTCGTCGAGTGTGTCGGAGGCGCTGACCTGATGGAAGCGATGGTTTTCCTTGGTGCTGGATGGTGCTGTTTCCAGCGTGCGCGAGGTTCGAGGTCAGGTCGAGCGTGGAGTTCTTCCGTTGGTCGGAAGTGCGTTTGGTCTCCCCTTTGGTTGGAGAGATTGTGTTGGGTTAAGGTTTGCCGTCTTGCATTGTGTGCCCGGATTGGTTGGCCTTGTGTGCCATGAAGTCCGTGCGAGACGTGCTCCTTGTCTTGGCAAGGTGGTTGTCTGTGAGAAGTTGTGCCCATTCCCTTGTCGTGTGAGGGTGTGCTGGCGCTGTTCCGGAAGGACGAGTGCCGGTTGGGCGGTGTTTGCTTTCTCGACTGTGCGCGTGGATCAGAGTGCGCAGCGGAAGCGTGGTGGGCTCGTAACCCATTGGTTCAGGATCGTAGCATTGGTTGGTACGGGCGGATTCCTGAGTTTGCGTTGAGCATTGGAGGATTGGTTCCTCGGTGTGAAACGTGATTTTGCCGTGCCGTTGCTCGAGGTATTATGGTTCTTGGCACTGGCAGGATGGAGTGTTGGGGAATGTGCTGGCTAGTGCGCCGCATGAGTACCCTGTTCCTGTGTTGGAAGCCGTGTCAGGCGTCGGTATTGGACCTGGATGGGGTTGTTGAGGATGTCGCCTGACGATGGTCGAGGATGTGTTGGTCAGAGTCGGCGGCTTGGTGCCCAACTTGTGTTCCCAGTCGTGTCCTCGGATAAGATCGTTTTTGGAGAAGTGATCTCTGGCAGGCTGTGGGCTTCCGTTGGTTCTACGGTCTTGTCGGATTGTGACGGTGAGATGTTTATTGCTTAGGGACCCACGAGCGCTGTCCAGGTGGTGTCCCGTGGCTCTGTGGTAAGGGCGGAATCGGGATTGGCAGGTGTCCACTTGGATTGATCGAAGGATTTGATGAGACCAGACGTAAGAGTGACGCCTGTGGGCGGAGGCCTTTTTAGCGAGATTGGCGTCGGAGGGTGGTCCTTGACGGGACGTTGGTGTCGCAATGGTTATCCCTGGTTTGGTGACCAGCATGGGGTGGTTCCCTATAAGTCTGAGTCCCGTGAGGTGATGACTGAAGACGCCATGTTCTGTCATTTGGTTTCGTCGTGCTCCCCGAGAGGGTCGAGTTGGCGCGATGATCGAGCTCGGATGCGGAGTCCGAGAGGAGTGTAGCTCGAGATGTGGCATCGGTCTATGTGTGAGTCAGCGGATGGCCTGCTGTGAATTGGATCGTGCCTGTTGGGCCGGTGGAGGTTTCCCGTTGACGTGTATTTGGCGACCAGTGGATGGTCTTGTCAGAGACAGAAGATGCTGGTTGTTGGGGCTCGAGCGTGGCGAGAGCCGTGTGCCAGCGAGACCTTTGATGGTCGTTTCTGCGATGTGCCTTTCCGGATGGGATCTGGACTTTGTCGAAGTTTGTCTTCTGACGAGAATTGGCACGGTGTTGTGTCCGGCTTTCGGCTTGCCATGTGTGGGGTGTTTCTTGGTGTTGAGCCGATGTGCTGGTTGCGGTCTGTTGAGCTGGCTGCTTGAGCTGGTGGAGGCTCTGTGTTGGTTGCTCCCTTGAGGAGGGTGTGCGACCTGTCAGCTGGTTGTGAAGCTGATGTGTGTTTTGTCTGCTGACCCTGGGGTGGATCAGTAGCTGTTGCTCGTGTCGAGGGTTGTGTTTCCTCGGTGAGCGAGATCGTGGCTGCGGCGCCACGGTGGATTCTCGCGTTGTCTGAGGTGATGCCGGACTGTGTCCTTTGGTATATGCCTGCTCTGTTGGCCTGTGTGCTCGGCGCGAGGAGCGAGGTGTTGCTTGTGATCGTAAGTCTGGCTGTGTCCCTCAGGATCGGTGTTTTCGTGAGAATCGAGGTTTTCTGTGCTGGGGCTCTGACAGCGTGTCAGTGATTCTGTGTTCTTCCCCTGGGACTTCGTGCTTGGTCCTGAATTTCGAGGACGAAATTCCTTTAAGGGGGGAGGGCTGTAATGCCCCGGATTCTTCGGATCCTTTTCGTGGGCTCCGGATCTGGTTTCTCGGATTGTCCAACTCTGTTTTGTCTGAAATTTCGTTTCGGACATCTTTCGTGTTCGGATCGGTGCGATCCGGAGTCGTTTCGGAGGCCCGGAGGCGTTCCGCGGCTTTTTCCGCGTGTGTTTTTCCGATTCCCGGCGTGGGTTTCGGCTTTCCCTTCGGAACCTCGTTGCGGGTGAACCGGGCCGTTCACCAGGGCGCGAGTGGTACCGTTGCGATCGGTGCGTTCCGAGGATCGCGAGGGTGTGATTTTCTATTTTTCTGGATTTTTCCGATTTTCCGGATTTCCCTATAAATAGCTTTTCTCTCTCTCCCCTCTCATTTCTCATTTCTCTCCCTCTCTCTTCTCACGCTCTCTCCTCTCTCCCTCTCTCTCCGGCGGCCGACGGGGCGGAGTACGGGCGAGGCGGGGACGGCGCGGGCGAGGCGCGGGCGAGGATGGATGAGGATCGAGGCGGTGGAGGCGCGTGGAAGCTCGGCCGTGGGTTCGTGGAACGGCGAGGCTTCAACGGCGTTTTCGGCGTGGATTAGTCGCTTCGGCGCACGGTTTCTTCGGTGGAGGTAGGGTGACGGAACACCACTGCGTTCTGCTCGTTTCCCCTGCCATTGCACGTCGTTCGGCGCGGAAACAGCTGTGTTTGGGTCCGTTCTAGCGAAACTGTGGTTTTGTGGGTTTCGTAGGGTCGGTCGGGAAACGGCGACGGTTTCCAGATCGGTTACTGTCAACGGATTCCTTGGGGCGAGAGCGTTCTTTTCCCCCTGATTTCGTCTCGATTGGTGGTCCCGTTGGACCGGTAGAGCTCCGAGAAGCTCGGTAACCCTTTTTGGGTAACTTCGGTAGAATCGCTCGTTTCTCGCGATTCGTGCGTCGTTTTGACTCCGGTCGGAGTCCACGTGATTGCCAGGGTGGTTGTGGTTGTATCCCCTTCGTTTCGGCACGAACGGGGCGTGGAAAGGCTACGATCGGGAGACCCCCTGGGTTTACCCGCCGTGATGGTTGGGCGGTCGAACCGGGCCCGTCCATCGCGAGGGCGGTTGCCTTTGGCCCGTTCATTTTCTCTTGGTTTTGGGGTTGTGCGGTCGCACGATAGACCGCACATTTGATGTGCGGCCAGGTGAGAACCGCATGTCTCCCCCATGGACGGTTGGTACCCAGCCGTCTGTCCTTCCGTGGGCTTGTGCGGCCAGGAGCTGACCGCATATCCCAGTTGACCCTTGGTCAACAGTTTAGTGTCGGTTGGGTTGTGCGGTTTGGTCAAAACCGTTTTGACCGGCACAGGAGTAGGTCGGTTAGGTTGTGCGGACGATCCTTGGCCGCACATCCCCTTGGGCGGTCCAGCCCTAACCGTCCATCCTCCATTTGGGGTTAGTCCGATTAGAGCCTTGTGCGGCTCCTGCCTGACCGCATGTCTTTTGAGCGGCTGTACCCTAGCCGCACATCCCTTGAGCGGCCCAGGGTGAACCGCACATGTGCCAGTCTAACCCGGTGTTTCCGTTTTGACTGATTCGAGTCCCGGGTGTGTGGTTCTCGAACCACGTGCCGACCCGTGGCCTGACGGATGTTGTGCACGTCGTTGGGGCCAGGTGTCATGGTACGTTGGAGTCCCGGATGTAGAGTTCCCGACTCGTGTCACCGTGTGTTGACGTGTGTCATCGGTTTCTCCGAAAAGCGATCCCCGAGTGGGTCCTGTGTGAGGCCTTGGGCTGCGAGCCCAGTTGTCCAGTCTGGGGCTGGAGGCTTCCCTCTTTTCCTTGAGTTGGGCCACAGCTTGGTGGTGTGCAAGTTGCCTTGGGAATCGTGCTTCTGTGTTTTTTCGTGTGGCCCGTGTGACTGGCCTTAGTCCTTTGCGTTCCCCTCCCAGGGAATGGTCTCGGTACTCGTGCTACCGTGGTTTTTAGACCTAGAGCTTGGACTAGATTGACGGCCTTGTGCTGTTGCGTGCAACGGTCTTGACCCCGAGTCTTGTGACTCAAGGACCGTTGGGTGTAGTGCGTCTAGAGGACTGTCCAGAGCCCAGTGACTTAGCGTCACTTGGGTTTTCTCGACTCTCGCGCAGGGTGTGTGCGCGGCTGTGGACTGTGAGTCCCGTTTCTTCTCCGACTGTGGTCATCGTGCGACGGTGCTAGTACGTGGGATGGTCCCCGTACTTTGTCGGATGCGGACGTTGTTTTCCGTTGACTTGAGAGTCTACTCCTTCAGTGACCCTCCACTAGTCGTAGCCTACTAGTACGCGTGTGCTAGTCGCACCAGGGAGTGGTGTACGGGCTTACCCTTAGAGGCGGTTTGTGGACCGGTTGCCGTCGGGCCCCACGTCTTGCAGCCAGAGTCCGGCTGAGGGGAAAACCGGTCAGAGGACCAGACCAGGGACGCGCGGTCTGTGTGTGCACACGTGGTTGGGGGCGGTTGGACCCACGTCGACGGGCGTGACCCCAGCTAGTCACTTGTTTGTGGTTACTTGTACGGTGTTCGTGCCTTTGGTAGGAGCTACCACGTCAGGCAGTTCACTTGCGGTGCGGTGTAAGACGTCAGGGGACGCTACCGGCTGTGCTTCTAGTGGGTGGTACTCCTGTCGAGTACGGAGTGACAGACTATCAGTTTCCGTGATTTCGACCTTCGGGTTTTCGGTCGTGTTGACCGTTGAGTTCGGTTGTTTCGCCGTGGCGCGTGTGTTGGTTTTCGCGCCAAGGGTCTAATGCTAGTGGCTTTACCGAGGTTGGGTCTTGTTGTGCGGTACCCGCGATCGGATGGTCGGGGTCGCACCTTGGACAGCGTGTCCAGGTCGGCTGTGTCCGAGGGACAGGCCTCTACGGCGTGGTTGCCGTGTGTTCTTGCTTCGGTAGGTGGTACTAGTGTGGTTCGGTAGCTTCGTCTGCGTGACCGAGGTGTACCTTCCGGTGCAGTAGGAGTAGCTGTAGTGCCGAGTTTTTGACCGGCCACCGGTTTGCTGTTCCTGCTGTAGTTGTAGCTCTCCTTTCCGCTACCGCCGTTGTTTCCGGTTGGGGTTCCGCGGGATCCCTGCTGAGTCTCTGTTTTGGAGACTCATTCCCTGCTTTTCAGGTGTGGCGGTTCTTCCTCGTGGTTCGAGGGTGCGGAGCGGAGGTTCTCTGTTGCCAGCTTGCCGGGCCGAGTGTTCACTTGGCACGTGGTACGTTTTACTGCTTTAGACTGTACTTTCGGTTGGACTGGACTCTGTTGTAGCTGTTGCTGTTCTTTCTTTCAGCTTGTTGTTGTTGGTTGTCCTGCTTTATTTCCTATTTCTTTGTGCCTCCACACTCCTTTTAGCCCTTCCGAGCCCTCCCGGCTCGTGGGCGGCGGTGCGAGTCTCGGGTTATCGGGCCTTCCCGGTAATCGGATTCTCGGGTCGTTACAATTTTACTGTGATACTATTTTACATTGTTACTGTTAACCGAGGGTTTCATATGTATATTATATATATATATATCGGCACTATATTACAGTCCGTGAATATAGTCCCACGTTTCATGATGTTTTAACGTTACCCCCTTAACTCTCATTGACATACAAGCTCTCCATTGGACATTCCGTTCCTTTGGACTAGCGAGTTAGTCATAGAGACCTCCATAAGACTCCTCGAGCCTTGGATTCCCTCAAGGCCGACTGAGCATGTTGTACCATAAAAACCCATTACATTATGTGATTGCCATGTCACTATAAAGAAACATGGTATACCGGCCCTCATGTCATGCCATGTGTATGATATGAGAATTATCTTAATGAACGGGGTAAAGCATGACATTGTTATGATGTTCTTGTAAACCCCAAATTCTATATGAACATTGTTATGATGGTCTTGTAGACCCCAATTCTATATTAAACTTGATGTTCTTGTAGACCTCAATTCTATATAAAGAATGTCCATACTTGTTTGTCATGGTACCCAAGTTAGGGAACCAATTCCACCTAGTTTTTATCGATAATCGTGATTGTACCGTTATTATCGCCTATCTATGTCAAGTGTCATATTTTAGACTATATTCTATCAAAGTCTATCCTACGTGTCTACAAGCTTTATCCTTGAAATTCCATATTGGCTATATACAAAAGTGGATGTTAAAATACATGATTAATGCCTGCGCATATAGGGCCTGATCTGGTCCTGGGAAGAGCACCCGAAAGTACTTGTGCCCATGGGAGTTGATTGATCACGGTATTGGCATTATATCGAAGTGCATGACTAGCTTGATTGAACATTCCACAAATCTTGTACTTGTACTTGACTTGATATTACATGACTTGCGTGACCCGAAAAAAAAAGGGTAATTGCATACTTGCGTGCTTGAACGTGATAGCCAAATTCCAACATGACGTGATAAATACACTTGCTTAAATATCTTGATATCTTTTGATATAAGTTCTTGAAAGTTCATGACTAGTTCTTGTCGCTATCTTATTGTTATACACTCTCTCTATCTTGTCGTTTTATGCGGGCATGCATAGCTATAGTGCATTCATGAATGATGTAATTACTTAAACCAATTGCTAGTTCTTGAGATATAATTTCCTACTGAGCGTTCGCTCACTTAGTGTTTCCCTACTTTTCAGGTAAGTCCGACGATGAGGGAACTCAAACGGATGGAGAAAATCAAGAGTGAAAGAGATAGAGCTTTTCCCACGTTATCTAGTCTTTTTCATATTTTCTTGAGTCAACCTTGTATTTTTCTTTTATTTTAGTTAGTATTTACAAGGGTTTGTAATAGACATATTCTTATTAAAGGAATAAATGGATTGGGTTATCTTTATATTTGCGCACTCTGTCTTTGTGTCGAATACACTACTTCTCTGATTGACATGATTGATATAAACTTGTCACGCATCTACGGGTATCTTCCGCGCTCGGGGCGTGACAGTTGTCTATCGTCGTTGCTTGTGGTGGGGATCTGCGGGACCCCTACTGAGCCAATGAGATAAGGCTCACCCTTTTTTCTTTCAGGTGTGGTGTTCATTCTCGTGTCTCAGAGATCGGGGTGGCATCCGAGGAGTTCTTAGTTGCCAGCGTCCTTGAGCCAGGGTATGCCCCAAGGCTATGTACTTTTATTTGTCTTTTAGATTATACTTTTTGGGCTTGTAC